>JBCAUA010093213.1:0-24096 GCA_038406235.1 Peronia verruculata
TTCACCCCAAAATCAAGAACCTAACCTTTCTTTTCCCCCCCCCCCCCCCCCCCCCCTGGATCATTTTACTCTGATCACTGTGACCTGGTACAATGTATAGGTGATTATGACCAGCTTACAGACTCAGACATCATGCCCATCAAAGGAATCCTCGAGGCCTTAAACCCTCAGGGAATATTGGTCCCTTTCTCTTCTCACTTGTGCCCAAATTCAGACCTTCAATGGATGCCTGAAAGTTAGAGAAAGATAGGCTGTTGACATTTTGTTCCAAAAGATAAGTGACAATAGCCATTACTACAAGTGAAACAATGTTCAATATTTTACCAGTCTGGGAGAGTTCCATGTTTTAAATTTAACATAATTTGGTACCTTCGTCTTGATAGTTATACACAAAAATCATTGCCCACTAAGAGAGTACACCAATCTAGTTCTGTTAGAACAAACATTTAATACATAAGAATTTAAATGTTCACAAAACTTTAAGTGTTGTTAAGTTTTGTGACTGCAGTGCCTCAGAAGTTGCCGTTCTGTGTCATTTCCAGAGCTCCATCAGATATGAGTTTGTCGCCCCGCCCCCAGCTTACTTCCTGCTGGATCCCGATTCTGGCAATCTCACCCTGGCAAGGTCCGTCCTCTACGACATCAACGTAAATAATTACCAGGTGAGTAAGAATATTCATTTAGATTAAAATTTTTCTGTTCTTTTTTGTTTTTTGGGTTTTTTTTTTTGTGTGAAAAGTATAATTGAAAGTTACTTGCAAAAATCATTCAGTTTGGAATTCTTTTATTACTTTCATGAAAAAAAGCCAAAAAAACAGATAAGTCCAATTGATTTCAGTGACTGTTGATCTCATTCATTTTGGAATTTTCTTGGAGGGTGAACTTTTTGCATCAAGTGTCTCATTGTGCTTTTTTTTGTGTGTAAGATATTTATTTGTCGGTCTTTCTGTTGTTGTTTTTTTTTTCCTATCTCAGTTTGACGTCACGGGCTATGACATTTGCTGAACGAGATCTTTGACTGTGTTGTAGATATTTATGTTTGTTTTTCTGTATTTTTTTGTTTGCTGTTTTTTTTTTTAATCTTATTTTGATGCCCATGCTTACGTCATGCTGAGCCAGATTTTAAATTGTATGGTAGATATTTATATGTGTGTTTTCTTTTTTTTTTTTTTTTCTCTACATCAGTTTGATGTTGAGGCATATGACGTTGCCGAGCCAAATCTGAGAGGTCGCGCCACAGTGACCATCGTAGTTGTCAGGAATCAGCAAGGCCCAGTCTGCAACCTGAGAACCACCAGATTTGACATTTCCGAGTACAAGTCTGTGCCCTCACCTGTGGGAAGAGTCGTGGCTAGTGATCCAGATGGCGTAAGTTATCGTGTGTTCTATTTTGAATTGTGGTGGTCGCAACTCGGATGATACAAGGTGTCATATGACTTGCGACCAGGGCAAATGAGTCGGAAGTCGCACCGGGCAACGAAGATAAACGCCTGTTTTTGGTCCTTTTTAACTACTTTACAGCTAAGATACTAAAATTTTTTTTTTTCGCAAAACGTCAATTGAACCTTTTTTTTCTCTGAAAAAAAGGGAAAAAAAAAAAATTTTGGTATTATAGTCAGAAAATAGTGAAAAACGGTAAAAAACGGCTGTGACTTTAACTCACCCAGCACAACTTGCGACTCATTTGCCCTGGGCGCAAGACATCTGTTGTTTTGTTTGTCTGTGATGATTGGTAGCTGAGAGAATGTAAGTTACTGTATGTTGAATATTGAACTGTGGTAGTTAACTCTTAGATGATCGATGAAAGCACCCGATTGTCAACAAGATGCATATAACGTAGTGAAAGTTAACAGTAAGACAGTGAATAAAAGTGCCTGACTGTCAACAAGATGTATATAACCTTGTGAAAGTTAACAGTAAGACAGTGAATATAAGTAGCTGATTGTCAACTAGATGCATATTACCTAGTGAAAGTTAGCAATAAGACAGTGAATAAAAGTGCCTGATTGTCAACACAAGATCCTTATACAGTTATGAAAGTTAAGGGTAAGACAGTGATTGTCAACAAGATGCACATAGCCTAGTGAAAGTTAACAGTTGGGCAATGGATAAAAATACCTGATTGTCCAGATCCTTAAACAATAGTGAAAGTTAACAGCAAGACAGTGATTGTCAAGAAGATGCACATAGCCTAGTGAAAGTTAACAGTAGGGCATGCATAGCTTATAGTAAATGTTAGCACTGGGACAACGGATAACAGTCAGTGTCTTATACATGTAGTCAGTTTTGCTCTGTGATTCTGCAGGATACTGTCCAATTCACATTGATCAGTGTCATCCCACCCCCCGCAAATGCCAGTGACCCCGTCTTCTTCGTCAACTCCATAACTGGTGATCTTTGGCTCTTCAAGTCACAGGAGGGCAGTCAGATCTCTTACTACAATGTAAGTGTTTAGTCAGATCTCTTACTACAATGTAAGTGTTTAGTCAGATCCTTTACTACACTGTTAAGTGTTAGTATGATCTCTTACTACACTGTAAGTGATTAGTTAGATCTCATTCTACAATGTAAATGTTTAGTCAGATCTCTGTCTACACTGTAAGTGATAAGTTAGATCTCTTTCTACAATGTAAGTGAGTAGTTAGATTTCTCACTATACTGTCAGTGGTTTTCAGCCTCGTTAAACAGGGTGTCCATAGAGTTTCTACACAGTTACTTGTTGGGATCCATCCTGTTCTAAATGCGTTATGAAAATCAGGCCATTATTTCGATGCAAGTACCATGACAATCTTCTTCAATTCGTCCAGGTAAATTTCTCCACAGACAGCTCCTTCCAAGAATTCTATTTCATAGAGCTGTTTTTAGTATGCCTTTTACGCAGCTGTTTTCAGCTAACTATATAGTAACTATATGGATATCCTGTATTTGGTCAGTGCATCTCCTGTTAAGTTGGTTTGCAGGGCAGGCAACTGAAGAAATCTCTCGTACTTCCTCTCTCTAACCAGCTGACAGTAAGAGTATCCGACCAGCGTGAGCTGAATGAGAAGCGGGATAATTGTTTCGTGGATGTCTTTGTTGACCTTGATCAGCCACCGGTCTACATCCACCCCAACCCTGACCGCACAGTCAACGACTCTACTCCAGTGGGCAGTGCCGTCTCAGCTGTTGAGGCCAGAGACAACGATCTTGTGGTAAGTGGAAGATCACACCTAATTAGTCTTTCTAATCCTCTTACTTCGTGTCTGGTAAGCTCAGTTCCCTGTCGCCCTATCTCCATTTTTCACATTTTGAGAAAATTGATGAGTTGTGTTTAGCAACTGTTTTTGTACATAGGAGTTAGGACAAAATGATTTTCAAAATCTACCTATCAGTGTGTGGTAGATTTACTATCCCTTTTTCACATGAGATATATATCTCCAAATTGCCCAAAATGGAGATAGGACAGCAAAGAACTGAGCTCACGGTCTGTACTTAACCTCATGACGTGCGTAGTCAGTATTTCAAAACTTATGAAAAAGCCTCGGTCTTGACAGAGGTCATTTTTTTTTTAAATGGGCAACAAACAGTTCTATGTTTGCGGAGTTGGCATTTTTGTTTGTGATACTTTAAGGAAACTTGTGGGCCATATTTACCTAATTTGAAACTTTTGAAAACTTTTTTTTAAAGTGAGGTGTAAGTGCCTTCTAAAGCCTTATATGAACGCAAGGAATTCTTCCAGTGGATTCATACATCTTGAAAATGCATGCCGTCAAGATACAGTGTATTCTTGATCTTTCACTCAAATATTGTTTTAAGTTTTAAGATCTTATACACCATTTCATCTCATAGGAATTGTGCAGCATTTAGTATGACCAAAAATTTGACTACATTTTCACTGGATTTTGTTCAATTTAAGACCTATACATATATTATTATGTGAGTTCAGAACTTGCAAGTGGAGGTAGGACAGAACTTATGAGAGCTATGTATTATCATACTATTGGTTTTACTTTCATGTTATAGCCCTCGAAAGAGAAATACCTCAGAGATATTCTATATACCAATCCACTTTGTATTGCAGTATATCAGGTTGATGTTGGGTTTTATAAGGATCATAAACAATTAAAACTTTCTGAATTAACAGACATAAATTCGTCATGTCAGCACTTCTTTCAGTAACATAATGGCTTGTATTTCTTTACAAAGATTAGGCTATTGCAAAATTTATTTTATATCTGCCCCTCCCCTTTTCCTCTTTTTATTTTTTATTCATTTGTTTGCAGCCAACTGTTGGCTAATGTGTTAAAGTCGCTGCACTTCTCTTATTTTCAAAATGAAGCATTTTTTTATGGTTTGTCCTGCCATTCATCCTTTTTTCTTTCCCCGTTTTTCCTTCAGATTTTGATTCTTCGAGACACACAACCTTGCTTACCTATTCCTTGTGTACTGTTGGTTAAGATGTAAAACCGCTTTCTAATTATTTTAATGTGTTGGTATCACAGGAGAGAATTCAGTATGAGCTGGTTGGAGTTTATCCCTCCCAGACTTTCTTCAACGTCAATCCAATCACAGGAAGCATCAGCCTGATCCAGCCTCTGACAGCAGATACTTCTGGATTGAACTCGTATTTGGTAAGTAATAACAGAGAGCATTTACAGAGCCCTTTTCCAATTTACAGCACAGGCTCTAAGTGCTTTACAATCTATTATTATCCTAACAGACCCAAACGAAACACCTAAATATGTTCACAACTTCCTGGGAGGCATACAAGGCGTTTGCTGGATAGGCACCGAAATCCCTGTCATCTGTCAATAGTATTCACTGTCTATAGGTTAATAACCATTTAGTTTAGGGCGAGTCAGGAACTGTATGCAAATTGTATTTCCGAAGGATAAAATCTTAGGAACCTTTGGGATTCAGAGTCAGTTGATGGTCTCGAGCCCTCCTGGCAAGCGTTTTTTACACACTGGAAATTTAAACTGACATCTAATCATTCCTGTCTTTGTTTTAGTTTTTCACACCTTTTTTTTTTTTTAAATTATGATAAAAACATAAGTAGTGCAGGCTTGGTTGAAAATCTGAGTTTTCACAAAGAGTAGAAAGGACAAAGAACTATATAATTTGTTTCTTGGTCTGTTTTAGATATGGTTTAGTTGTTTTCTTTGTGTTTTTTCAATTTAGCTTTTTCACCTGCAGTATGAAAAGAGAGAGATATTTTACATTCCCATTTAGCATTTTCTCTTATGAATTTAGATTCTACCTCTTAATCTGCAGTATGAAAAATAGAAAGATCATGTACGCATTCATTAAGATGACGTTTCTGTTCTAAATATTGATTTTCTTTTCTAAATTTTTAAGCCTGAAATACAGAAAATAGAAAGACCGTAAAGACATCAGTCTGGCTGACGACTCATTTTGTCTCAGTCAGCAAATTGCCGTGACTGTTCATCCAGTGACCATCTTCATTTTGTGTGTTTTCCAGCTGAGGATCGAGGCCTACGACACAGCCTACCCACAGCGAAGAGTGAGCACCGATGTGACCATCACTGTGAACCGAAATCCCAACGCACCAGTTTTCAACCCTCAGAGATACAGCATAACCATCCCAGAGACCACGCTGGTGGCTACGCCAGTGGTGACTGTTACTGCTACCGACGCTGATGGGGTAAGAAAGAACTCAAACACTGCAAATTAACCCACAGTTACTTAAAGTCACATCTGGACATTTTACGTTCCACAAGTCAAATCTGGTTCCTTGAGCCTTCCTGATTGGTCCACTTGCAGCCGTCACAAACTTGAGAACTGCTTTTTGTATCTGAATTGTTAAAATAATTTCTCAACATTTTCAGAACAACTATTCAGTATTTCTGCATCATGTATTAAAAAAGGATAAAAAACTGATGTAGTGATTGTTTTTCTGTTCAAGGCTGAATATTTTTTTGTTATTATGTATCTTTAGTGTAATAGAATATCCTTATTGTATTGATTTGCTATTAGCATAATTCAAATGATATAATTTAATGCTCATTACAGTTGAAGGAAAATGATATTGAACTTAAATGAAGTTCAGGTTGTTGTTCATTCGGCCTCTACTACACCTGAAGTTTTTCACGTGGCCCTTTGGGAAAAATGGTTGACCACTCCTGGCTTCCGATTGCTTGTGCGAAAGTAGAGGATGGTTTGCTGGCTGGCTTGTGCAGAGTGGGTGGGACTGAGTGTGGATGGAAAAGTAGTCAGTGGACGGAGCGAGCGATCCTGAACATATCTTTACATTTCGGTTTCAGCACACGATTATAAACATGGTCTAGCATTGAAACAGTTAAAAATAACCTTCATTTCGTATAAAATATGCAATTGTTTCGCAAACAAAATTCTCTGTCTGATGCCTACCTCATACTCTTAATCATACTTTTCCACTTTACCAGGAGTCTCTCTCCTACAACATCACCAGTTCGAACCAGCCCAACGGCATCAACTTCTTCTTCATGGACGGCGCTGTGCTGAAAACGAAGGACAACTTGAGGCTTGCCGACAACAATTATCAGGTAAGGGTTAACCATGTTCAGTATTGTTTTCCACAATATATTCTCTTCAAGAGTTTGTTGGTAGAAAACGGAGAAATAAATGAGTCTGTACAAGATGTGTTTCTTTCGGATATATGGGTCTAACACATTTTGGAACAGCCAGATTAGCTTATATAGTCTCAGTTTTGATCATTGTATGTGGATATAATTATTTTACAACCAGTTACAGCAATATGGGTTTTTAATTACATATAAATGGACATTTTAAGTTATCATCTTGAACATAACAAATTAACGTAAGTATTAGAGTCGACATATAACTTTAGTCACAAAGTATAAAACCGTTTTTGATTAAAAAAAAATGAAATTAAATAAGAGAAAGAAAGAACAAATGAGAGAGATATAGCAAATCCATTGTTACATAAAGGCCTGGTATATTTTAGTGTATTCCTGAATTCTCATGTTTAGATTAAATGACAATCAGATGTACAACTGAAGAGAATAAGTCATTTTTTTTTTGGTTTTTTTTTTTTTCATTTTCTGGGGATAAAACGTATAAAACAACCAGAATTTCTGAAGTTTTTTCATGTGATTCAAATGTAATGTTTTCTTTGGGCTTTTTAGTCTCTATCATAAGAGATTATCTCAGCTTTTATTGCTTTTGTGTCAGGCCGTGGCAAAGTGAGACTTGTCTCCTTGATGTACTTGGATTTCTTGTTGGAGTCAGCATCTTCGCGTCTTATACCCACATGTCCCATGGACACCTGTATAAAATGCGGAAAGGTTAAAAGTGGGCGCGTGGCCTTTATTGTTTTATCTTTAAAGTTTTTGTGTAGTCCGCTTTCCCCTGGATGAGAGCATGGAAGTAATTATATGGGTTACATTAAACTAATATCTATAATAATGTAGAATAAAATGAAGTCTGTAACCAAATAGGGGGAGCGACGAGAGGCGAAGTGGCTTTTCACCTCAACACTGTGTACTTTATGGCACAGGCACACACACACATTCATACCCATTTTCATCTGGCGACTTATTGGGTCTTACTGTGGGTGGAATCCCTGCCTAATCATGACTTAATGTGATTCAAAGCATGTCAGAATACACGTACATAACTTTGACATTCCTTTTGAACTGTGGGTGACTAACGGGGTTGGAAAGTCATGCAAATGAATAATTGATTGTTTTACAGCTGACAGTGAGAGCCTCCGATCCTCGCGGACGGTTCAGCAGTGCCATCATCGATATCACAATTACTAGAAATCCTGTTGATCGCCCGCCTGCCTTCACTCTGGCGACATACACCGCAAGCATTGATGTGAATCATCGTGTAGGTGACTTCGTTGTCAGCTC
This sequence comes from Peronia verruculata, assembly GCA_038406235.1. Lineage (NCBI taxonomy): Eukaryota > Metazoa > Mollusca > Gastropoda > Systellommatophora > Onchidiidae > Peronia > Peronia verruculata. The sequence goes on from JBCAUA010093213.1 coordinate 7,857, forward strand.
GTCAGCCATCGATCCTGATATTCCCATCCCCCCAGTAAGTATGAAACACATTCATCTTGTCATTCAATCTCAGTGTAAAATATAATTTAACCCTTAAAGGGCCACTCACGTATATTTCCACTGTAGGTCACACTATGCAGAGTCCCATTCACATATATTTCCTTCGCCAGACCATGCTTTGTTTACCTTGGTTTCAAAACCCAACGGAATCAGAAGTAGAGCCATTTATATTATACAAATTTATTTCTGACATAGCCTTAAATTTAATGAATTTTCCTAAACATGGCCAATCCCGAGGGAATAATAAGGCTCCACATAGCCGGTCCTTTAAGGGTTAAGATTAGATAAGGTGAGATAAGGCAAGGTAAGATGAGGTCAGGTAAAGTAATTATGTTCAAGTTTTGATATACAGATTTCATGATAAAGGGCATCAGTGTGATTCCAATGATTTCCTTTAACAGTTTTGTTCAGTGTGGAGATATCTATTCATTCTCCATTTCTCTTGTTTATAAACACTCAGAGACAATGTTCCTAGACTCTCCCTTGTTCCAATTCTGTGAATGATAGTTTTGTCTGCATGTATTGTGAATGTGTTTTACATAATTCTATATTTTGTATCACATCAACTGTGGATGGAATTTCCTTTGACGACATAAAGTATTTTGTCTTACCTTAACATATGTTGTCTTATCTATCTTATTTTATTTCACTCTGTATGGTAGATCCATAAACAATATATATCAAAGAACTTCAGATATTCCAGCATATATGAAACAGTAGAAATGAAATAAATTTTTCTCCAGGAGTTTGAATTTTATTGACAAAATCACCTCAACGTTGCAGATTTAAACGATGTGTATTAATTTGCCTGCAATTTTGCGTGTTCTCGTGACAGGAAAGCATACGTGTCAAATACGAGCTCCGTGCTGCCCCAGCCTACAACTACTTCACCATCAACCGAGACACTGGCGCCATCTCTCTCAACCGCTCACTTTCTCTCGACAGCAACAGGAACGCTTTCTACACTGTAAGCATATCCAATGTTACTTCATTTGAATGAAGCGTATCTTTATCTTGTACAGTGAAGAGAAGCAGATGGAACTGAAAAAAGTTCAAGTGTTCCTGGAAATTGGTAGGCCTAACAGTTCTGGAAATTGGTAGCATTTCTAGGAATTAATGAAATAACTAGCGTTTCATGCAAAAGGAAAAAAAAATGACTTCAGTACAGGATGAGATATGAGGCAGAATGGAGACAAATTTGCTCTTTTGGCTTTTGTTGAACCCAACGTTAATTTTCTCTTCAACTGATATTTTTTACTAGTTTGGAATGGCATTTGAACCAGGAAAATTGACCGTCTTGTCAAAAGTTTTGCTGCGGAAACCTTGGTATTTTGGCATTCATTTTAGGATGAGATATTTGTATATTTTTCAGTTTTCAAAACTAATCTTCTTTTCAGATGGAATTGTCTGCATTTGACGAAAACAACCCTGATCTGAAGGGCTATTCCTATGCTGTTATCTTTGTGGACCATAATCCAAATGCACCAATTCTCAACATCACCAACGCCCAGGCAACCATCAGCGAATACTTCCCACAAGGTGGCAGTGTTCTTGGAGTTACAGCCACTGATTCAGATGGCGTAAGTTCATTCCCCATCCATCTCCAGTAACAGAATAAATGTCCCTTTTAGTGACAGCAAAGTATTTTTTGACTAAACTGAAATGTTTTTTTTTCTTTTCAAATGACATACTCGTAGAGAAAAAAATATAAAATGTCACATTCAGTTACGATCACAAAGATTCGGAGTGATTTCAAATTGACAGAGTAGCCTATAGTGTCCATCAAAACTATGTAATCTGATAAACTTTCAGCATCTTTTCAGGTTTTTAATTACATTCTCTCAAGACTCAGAATTTCATGTTTATCGACGAACTTTCAGAAACTGTCATTCTCTATTGTATTCACTTTTCCCTAGATAACTTTTCCATAGGAGGTTGAAAAGCAAAACTTATACCGTATTCACTCAGAAGTTCGAATTCTATGTTGTTCCTAAAACTTTCAGAAAGTCAGGTTTCATTATCAGAAAGTCAGGTTTCATTATCAAAAAATCAGGTTTCATTATCAAAAAGTCAGGTTTCATTATCAAAAAGTCAGGTTTCATTATCAGATAGTCAGGTTTCATTATCAGAAAGTCAGGTTTCATTATCAGAAAGTCAGGTTTCATTATATGCATTCAGGAATTAGAATTTGTGTTCCAGTATGAACTTTTAGAGCATGGTCAGGTGCGGCATTCATACAGTAGTTAGAAGCACATGATGTTCCTGAAATGTTGAGAAACAAAGTCATGGTATATTCAATCACAAATTAGAAATCTGTTTTGTTCTGTAAACTTTCAGAACACAGTCAGGTATTACATGCTGCGCAATCCAGCAGGAGTGGCAGCTTCCAACTTCTTTGCCGTCGGTGCTAATGACGGAGTCGTCCGTGTGATCCAACCCTTGACCAACGCACCGCAGGACAGTTACCAGGTATGATGATAGTGTGTCTGGATTGGCCCATTTGTTTTCAGGCCAAACTCCACATTTAAACATATAGGAAGACACATGTGGAGTGATATTTTCCTTCCGAGAGACAATTTATGTAGTTTGCTTATTAAGATTTCCGAAAGGTTCATTTTGAGACTTAATGCAAATTTAAGTGTTGAACAATTTTGTTTTTGTTTTAGTATGTTTACATTCATATTAAACAACATTAATACTTATTTGGTTGTGTTTGCTGTGGCATTACCTACCAACAACGCTCATCATTAGATAACGTTTTTTTTTTCAGAATTGTTTGATTGAAAGCTTTGGGGTTTTACAAATAAATTTCTATAAATGAGATATGTGTTCTGGGAAAGTTAACCTTTGTAGATTGATTTCATTTTGAAAGAATATGCAGCGCAAAGAAATGCTGTTGAGAAAAAGAAAAAGAGAATCTTGTAGCTGTGTCGTAGCATCATTACATTACTAGCCATATTTTCAGATGCCTATGCTTATCAGCACTCAATTAACCCTTTGGACCCTGGTCACCAGTGCCTGAAAAACCTTGGGCCAAGAACACACATTTCTCATTTCATATTCAAGAAAACACAAGCTTCAAATGCGATCATTATGAGCGCAGACATTTGTAATCACCATAGTCCTAAATGTCTATTCTTACTGTAGTGGACATGTAGGACTGGGGTAAATCTGTCAGCCCGGTCTACTGGGCTGTGGGGTATTTGATACCGGAAAATCTGCTTGGTCTACTGGGCTGTAGCGTTCAATGGGTTAATGCATAATCGCAATAATTTGTCCATTTTTCATTTTTGTATTCAAGAATTTTGTATGCTGATGTTTGAGGTATGAATTTAAGGTTTTATGGATATATAAAATTAGCAGAATTAGTTCTAGCAGATGAATTGGTTGGCTGATACTAAAAGTGGATTCATCCACTCAACTACAGATTTCTTTATCCTGTCATAATTATTGGAGACTAAATGTTCTGTATTTCTTTTGTTTCAGTTCCAAGTGGTTGCCTATGACGACGGCGTTCCAAGCAAATCTACTACCGGCAATGTCGTCATCACTATCACCAGAGACAGATTTGCTCCCGCCTGCAGCACCACACCTCAAGAGGTCGTCTCCGAGAATGCTGTTGTCAACAACACTACTCCACTTTTCCGATTCGTAGCCTTTGATGCTGATAACAATGTAAGTGTATACCAAAACTGTAATATAGCTTTTGCTATTAAGTCGCTCTCATTTGCATATTAACCTTTTGCATTGCAAGAGCAGTTTTCTTTAAACAATATATGGAACCAGATTTTATTTTGTTTTTCAAAATCATTCCTGTAGGATTGTTATATGTTAGATAGAAATATATATATTCCACACCAAGATTAATTTTTCTCAATGATTGGTAACGTGAATAGTTGATTGCCACCGAACACTGAAATTTGCTAAATGTCTTTTGTAAAAAAAAATCTAATCCCTGCCAAGATTTATTTTTTGATGGTGATGCACAACTCGAGTGGGTGATTCTTGCTATCCGCAGGCAGCAACCATCATCTATGGACCCACCGGCAATGGTTTGGGACGTGTCTATTTCCGGATTGCTCCAGATGGTGCCGTCTATGTCAACTATCCTCTCAGACTCACAAGTGTTAACTCTTTCACGGTGAGTTACTAAATTTTCTGAGAGAAATGTTCTGCTGATATGTGATGGAAATGGTTTCTGACTAACCAAATTATTTACAGATTTTTAAACAAGTCTGGGAAAGAGGAAAAGACAAAATTTTTTGCTTGAAATGTACACTCTAAGAAAAATATATACATATCAATGTCTTTGTATATGGGAAATATTCGCTTTATGCTGGGTTGTTGTTTTTTTTAATTAAAATTTTAAATAACTTGCTCCTCAATCTTTGTGTCTAGTAAATCTAGGAAATATGCTGGAAGAGACTGATCTCATTCATACCATACCAAATTTCTGTCTTTTTTTTTTTTTTAATGTAAGGTAATTACTTTGATTTTCTTATTTTACACTAGGACTAAGTTAGATAGGAGTTGGTGTTTTGTTTTTTTTGTTTTTTTTCTGGAACGGTTATCATTTGGCATACTTTCCAGGGTGTAGACCAGGAACCAAATAGTTCCATCCAACGAGATCTTGAGACATTTTTGTCGCCTTGATTACTGGAATACGTGTTTCTTGTCAGATTGTCCTTTAAACACCTCGTCCAGAAGTCCTGAAAATTTTGTAGCATGATATTAACAATAATGATAAATATCAACACTTCTGTTTGTCGTGTAACGTTATCAAGATGTGAGAAAGTAGCTTCTGAAGCAGCTTGGCTGGAAATCCTGTGCAGATGTCAGAATTTCCTGTAGTTTCTCAGAATGCCAGACGACTTCCTGGAAATCTTTATGCATTTGCAAAAACCCAGACACAATCTCTCAGGGGCTTATAGGCGTTTTAAGAAATTAAAACATTTTCTCAGAATTGAATAGTTTCTCAGAATTTATTACAGTTTCTCAAAATTTACCTGTAATGCAATTTCCGAAGTTAAAATACAGTCTTCGAGAATATAATACAATTTTTCAAAATATGGTATAATTTTTCAGAATATAATTCCAATTTTTCAGAGAATGTATTCAATATCTGATACCATCTTCAATTGCAGCTGGAGGCAGCCGTCTATGATCAGAGCAACCCTCAGAATGTGGGCATTTGCCGTGCCACAATCACCGTCAACAAGAACGAGAATTCGCCAGTCTTTGACACGACATCGATCACCAGAAGCGTATTTGAATACGAGAATCCCGGATACGAAGTGGTTGACCTCAATGCCACAGATGCAGATGTAAGCACTGTTTTATAGATATTTGGGGTTGGAACAAGATTTCATGAGCTCAATTTCCTGTTGCCCTATCTTCCATTTTTTACATTTTGAGAAAATTCATGAGTTGTGTTTAGCAACTGTTTTTGTACATAGGAGATAAGACAAAATGATTTTCAAAATATATCTGTTTGGGCAAGTGATCGATGAAATGACTACAGTGTATGGTAAGTTTACTATCCCTTTTTCACATGACATAAATAATGACATATATATCTCGAAATTGCCCAAAATGGAGATAGGACAACAAAGAACTGAGCTCATGATTTGTAGTGCCACCTTAATTCCTGCACTGCTAAAGTCTCCTAGGTTGGAATGTGTTCTTTCATGTGTGTAGTATAAAAGAAATTTGTTATTTGTGACATCAAATAGCTGTGTTGTTTCCAAGATTTCAAGGAATTGTCTTTCAGAGGAGAATAAGTCGTATCCCTCCATCAGGAATTTTAAATGCTTACTTGGAATTGAATAATTTTGACAGTTATCACAATCAAAAGTTAAAGTTATTTGATTTTTTTTTTTGTTTACCTTTCATCACTTTATTAATTTTGTCTTTCTCTCCATGGCACTTGTGAGTTCATCATCCTGCACTCTGGACAATGTCCGCCTCTGTTCATTCCTTTTTTTCTTCTTTCTCCCTCTCTCATTCCAACTTACTCCCAAGCCTAAGTACTCATAGTTGTAGAAATCTCTTTGCCTCACTCATTTCCTGACAGTCTTTCTTCTCTCTATCCTTTTCTCATATTTCTTTATTCTTCCTTTTGTTTGACATTTTTTCATTTTACTTTCCCTCCCTCATTCCTTGTCCTGCTCTTTGTACAAGCTACATTTTTATCCTCATTGTTTTTCTTTGTCAGATACTCTTTTTTTTTTTTTCCTCTCATTCTTATTTCCTGGATTTATCTCATGGTTTTGTTTTTCTTCATTATTCTGCTGTTTGAAATGAGAATTTTTTTGTCTCTTTCTGCTGAAGAGCTACACAAGGAATGGCTGCTCTGACTATTCAGAAAGTGTAGATTCAGTTTCACAGCTTTGTCACCTACTCTCATGTCCTGGCAGAGAAAAGTCCGCAAATGTTCTAACCATCTGACTTATTTCAGGGCGACTCTCTCCGTTATTACCTGGCCGGCAACACGCAAGCTGCCAGCTTCTTCGAAGTGGATGACTTGAGTGGAAGACTTACAGTGAGGCGACCCCTAGTGGAGAACCCCAGTGTTAACAGATATGAGGCAAGGCTGTGTGTTTGTGCGTGTACACGTGTGTATATGTGTACATCCATATATGTGTATATATGTATGTATGTGTTTTCCATTATCATTTGCATATATTGCTAGTATCAGCTGTTTCGGCAACAGAAATTTTCTAAGTAATTGTCGGGCGAAGAGCTCCTAGAAAAATGACAAGTTGGAATGTAGATTTATTTTTGAGAGAACTCTGTCTGTAAAATCCAGTCATGGGACATGGTTTTCTTCATTTTTGTTTTCAAACACAAATGTTGTCCAAATGATGGTCGGCTCTGCAGCTGCTGAAACTGAAATGGTACATACTAAAATCTCATAGTTGCCAAATAACATCAAGCAATTTACTAGTAAGTTAATTTTCATGTATGTCATAACAGGCAGATTTCAGTCAGAATGTGCCTTTTATTGATAATTTTATATTTTGATAATCTTATATTTTATTTATTTATTATTAATTTTGTTTTTTTGGTTGTAACAGTTCAATGTCCTGGCAACGGATCAGCGCAGTCCGCAAAGAATTGGCACAGCCACCGTTACTGTATCAGTGATCAGAGACCAACGACCCCGCTTTGTCAACTTGCAACGATCGGTTAATCTAGATGAGGCTGACCGACAAGGCATGATGGTTCTAAACACCACTGCTGTGGATGACGATTTGAGGGTGAGTGATGTAGGACCGCAGAGAATAAAGACATGAACACCAGTGACAAATTCAGTGGCTGATTCGCTTCTAGAGCAACGTTCCTGTTTTTAGAACTTAAATTTTCAGATAAGACTACAGGTCTTTGCTTGTATAGTCTCAAAAGTTAGTGTCACCGTCTCAGTCAGATGTTTAATGGCTGGCTGTGCATCTCATGTGCTCAGCTCCCTGTTGCCCTATCTCCATTTTTCACATTCTGAGAAAATTGATGAGTTGTGTTTAGCAACTGTTTTTGCACATAGGAGATAGGACAAAATGATTTTCAAAATATACCTGTTTCGGCAAGTGATCGGTGAGATGACTACAGTATATGATAGATTTACTATCCCTTTTTCACATGACATATTTATCTCCAAATCGCCCAAAGTAGAGATAGGACAACAATGAACTGAGCTTGCGATCTGACAGAAATGGAACAATCGAAGTCAAGTGAAATGTTGTTTTTTTTTTCTCAATCATGGACATTGAACTGTAGTAAACTGTATGTTGATAAGGGGTTAAAACTTTCTACGGATGCACCAGTCATCTGTCATTCAATTTATGTTAGTAACATATCCTTTGATTTATTTCATCACTCGTAGAAAATATTCAACCATATGGGGTGCAGTATAGCCACAATCTTGCTGATGCACAGTTAACTCTTTGATTGCCAAAGCCTTGAACATTGCCATTTTTTTGTCATCCCCAGTTTGTTAGAACCAGTGATCCTTGAAAGTTAACTTGAACACAAACATCTGTGCCATAATTAAGATCTTATATTTTCTCCTTATAAAGGTTGTGTTGATCGGATCGTTAAGTTGAAATGTCTTGCGACCAGGGCAAAGGAGTCGGAAGTTGCCCCGGACAATGAAGATATACGGCTGTTTTTGGTCGTTCTTAACTACTTTCCAACTAAGATACTAATTTTTAAAAATTTTTTTTCACAAACTGTCAATTTAACCTTTTTTTTTTTAATCTGGAAAAAAAAAAAAAAAGTAATATTTTGGTATCATTACCGGAAAATAGTGAAAAACGGTAAAAAAAACGGCTGTGACTTGAACTCACTTGGCGCGCTTGCGACTCATTTGCCCTGGGCGCAAGACAAATGATCTCTTACAATGTCAGTGATTCTAACCATTGCAGTGAGAGGGCTCAGCCTCAACAGAAACCAAACCAAACCCACTTATTCATTTTGGAATTTTAATATCTATCCAACAGGGCCAGATCCGATATGGGTCCAGCGGCAGAAATGGAGCCCAGGCTTACTTCTCCATTAATCCTGTCACTGGAGAGATCACTTTGCTGCGGGACCTGAGCGTCGACACCACCCAGGTGTACGAGGTATGTGTTTTTAACCAAAGCAGGGAGGCTTTCATTCATAGATTCAGTGAATTTCTTTCTCAGATATATGTATCGTTACAGCAGTGGATCTTCTTTAGCCCCTTCTCTGCTATGCATGTGTCTTCCCCTGGTGCTAAGAAAGTTTTTACTAAATGAGCAGACTCACCAACGTAATTTGCTGTTAACATACAGTGTATGTCAGAATATGACTTAGGTCACATTTTGCGTCATTGTAAAACTGTAAATGTCCATTCATGTTTGTCAAATTGTCTGATGCATTGCTGAAAATGTCCCTTCATATTGACAAAGTGCCTGACCCATCATTTAAAATGTCCATCCATGTGTAACAAAATGTCGTGGAAATCAGCTGTTACCTGTGAACATAAATAAAACCAACCTTCATTTGTCATGTCCTTTCAAACTCTCTACAGCTTGAGATCTTCGCCTTCGACAACGCTCTGCCCGAAGTACGTAGCAACCTTGAGGTGATTCGCTTCCAGGTCACACGTAATCAGTTCCCACCAGTGTTCCAGTTTACACCGTACAACTTTGTCATCGATCTGGACCAAAACAGCGACAGCCTTGGTCTCCGTGTCGGCTGCGTCAATGCCACTGATGCAGATGGGGTGAGCTTACTAGTCAGATGTTTGCGAAAGTTGTATTTATACAATCTGTTCAAGAGAGAGCAATGGTCATTCTGGTTTTGTTTCGACACTGTAACCTCACATTGCCCTTTTAACCTTGACCTTCAACAGGTCAAGTGATTGTAGACTTGGGCTACAATTTAACTCTCAACAGTTAAAAGTAACATATATTACACTATAGTGAGTAACTTGAACTGGAAGCTTCGAAAATTTTTAGCATTTCTTTCGGATGCAGCAACTACATTGTGAAAATTTCAGCTCTGACCCAATATTCAATCCCTTCATACTGTTAAAAAAAAACATTGATTTGAAATCTGGTATGGATTTATGGTATTATGAGTATGTTATTTTTTCATTTATAAGTATGTTATTTTTACATTTATGACTCACATTATTGTGATATTTCATAAATTTAGATTAAAAAATGTTCAGCAAGGTTCTGCAAGAAACATGCACCATACAATCAGTTAATTCTACTAGAAATGAGGCAAAATTTGTAGAAGTCTTTTTGTCTAAATGGGGCTAACTAGATGCTTCCAAGGTCTTAAGCTCTGATGATAGAAACAATCTAATCTGATCAAATCCTGTGAGTAAATATTGTTGTTCCTTAACTCTTTGAGTGCTTATAATTAGTTTATGGGAATATCCAAATAAATCACTTAAATTGAGTCTGTAAGTCATAAAGTGCCTTTTAAAAGTATCTGTTAAGATATGTCCACAAATTAATAGTGAGCACTCAATGGGTTAATGAGATGGAGGAAAAACAGTTTGAACCTCTTAAGATTTGAAGATTTAGGTCCAAATTAGTTTTTGTGGCCATATATCCTAAAACTGAGATTGTGGCTTTAGGCATTCAACCAACATGCTATGATTGTGATCTTACGTGTTCATAGTTGAGGCTACACATGTTCTTTCTGTTGGTACTTTTAAATGTGCCCATCTCTGTGCTCTGCAGGACGTGCCCTACTACACCATCACCAGCAACAACAACGCGGCAAACTACTTCTTCCTGGATAGGAACTCAGGCTGCATGTACTTGATTAACTCTCTCTCCAGCTTACCTGCCTCTACGACCCAGTTCCAGGTAAGCTGCACGACAGTGTGACTGAATGCTTGATTGGTTGATAGATTGATTGATTGATCTGGCCTTTCAGCCTCCATTATGGCTATTTCGGCTTGACCTTTTTAATCATGCCAAGTCATCTGATTGTCCATATCTGATGTGTAGAATATTTCCGCAAAAAAATATCTCAAGAATGATCTCCGTCAGGACCTGTATACACAAGTGTAGAACAGAACATATAGGGCACTGATTTAAAGAGCTGCCAGTTATCTATAACGTCACAAAAAGTTGTCTAGAGGCCGAATGAACCCTTATGATGTTAAGGGCACTTATTTAGAAAGGACAGTCAGTCGGCCAACATTTGCTAAAAAAAAAAAGAAAAAAAAAAGGCTTTCTTAGGACGAATTGGGCGGTCAAATCGTTGTTGATCCAGGGAGTGAATGAATCGGTATAACCTTTTAATAGAAATGTCTTGCGACCAGGGCAAATGAGTCGGAAGTCGTCCCGGCCAACGAAGATATATGGCTGTTTTTTGTCATTTTTAACTACTTTTCAACTAAGATAGTGAATTTTGTTTTCACAAAATGTCAATTTAATCTTTTTTTAATTTGAAAAAAAAAAAAAAGAAATAGTTAGGTATCATAGTCGGAAAATATGTGAAAAACGGTAAAAAATGGCTGTGACTTGAACTCACCTGGCACGACTTGCGACTCATTTGCCCTGGGCGCAAGACAGATATCTGGATCAAGACTAAAGTTCAGCAGCATGGCGGCTGGGATACCCGTAGACTATTGATTACTTAACATCATTGATTAATTGAGGCGCTTTTCAGCTTTAGAAGTCCTCAGAAGGGCCATGAAACAGAAAGCAAGAAAACATTTACATCGTTAATGAGATGTATCTTTATTTTGAACTTGTTGTTATTATAAAGACAGGCCACTCTACACTTGATTGTTGTTCTTGCTAGAAACATGAAAGTATTCAGACCCAAGCCCAGTTGAATTCCTCACGTCACACAAATTTTTGTTTTTGTTTTGTTTTTTCATTTTTAAAAAAAAATTTTTTTTTTCACTCTAGTTTACCGTGACGGCCACTGATCGTTTCATTGACCCAAGAACAGATACAGAACCTGTGACCATCAGGCTGGTTAGAGACCAGACTCCGCCAGTCTTCCCCCAGAATGGCCAGTTCACTGTCACCATCGCGGATACCAGACCTGTCAATGACGTCTTCTTCACGGAAGTCAAGGCAACTGATGCCACTCTCCAGGTATTGGATTGACGCTTATTTGCCTTTCACAGTTTCTACCCCTGTCTCTGATTTGCTTTTATATTTTACTATCATCTCGTCCACTTCCATCTTTGATTTGTCGGCCTTTTTAAGCTGCTCTTGAGTATAGAAATGCTATTATTAACATCTTCACAAATTTTGTCCTTGTTAGTTTACCATCTGGTACCCAGACTGGAATTTCATAAACTTTTCAATTACTTGATGGCTCCAGCAATTCCTTAATGTCGTGTTAAACTTATATATCAGGTTGGAAGGCCTAAGGGCTTTGAAAATTGTCCTCGATAATATTTCAGGTAGAAGGACTTGCAATTATTTTTGGTCATTGATATGATGTTAGAAGAAAAGCCAACTGTTTAGAAATGTGGCTTCAAGCTCTAAGATATAAGTTGCATGAATATAGCTCAGTATTATTTCCTTATCTGCTCGAGGCAGTTTGATAGTCCAGTTAACTGTAATTGCATTATCTCAGCTGTGGGTAAATTTTTATGCAGTTCTTTGTGGGAAATTTTTGACAAAAACCTATCTAAAGTGAAAAACGTTGTTGTGAGTAATCATTCAAAACAGTTAATAAGTCACAATAGTTTCCTGTGAAATGCCGTACTTTAAAAACGCCAGAACTTTGGCTAGAATTAAGACATTGACTTCAAATAAAGACCAACATGCTCCGAATTCATTGCTCATTGAGAATGTGCAAAGAAACTCAAAATCGAGGTCCTTCACCTTAGGTAGGTTTTTGTCAAATTGTCCCACATTTGTCTCAAATGCGAAAGACTGAGATTTATTAAGACTTACACAGCAAATTTCAGACAGATAGATCTACAGTCTGCGGGGGTCGTGTGTGGTTGAGATAACAAAAATCTGGGAAATGAGAAAGTTGCTTTTGCGAAGGAAGCCAAAAAGTCAAAATGTCCTTGGTATATACCATAGTAAACCACTTAAGTAATTCTGCCCTTTATTTTCTGCACTGAAATTTTTCATTTACATCCTGAATTTCTCTTTTTTTTTTTTTTTAATTGTTTTTTTTTTTTTTTTCTAATTTTCTGGAGAGATATGTAACTGCTGTTAATTATATTTGCACGTTTTTGCTTACAAGTGACTGTATGAGTGCAGTTTGAGACCAAGTTGTAATTTTGCCATGCTCTTGTCTTTCAGGGTGCGCTAAGGTATGAGCTGATCGGCAACTATCCTGGCGACATTTTCTTTGGTGTAAATAACAACAATGGAGACCTGCGAGTGATCCGTGACTTGACGACTGACAATTTTGGCCGCACTCAGTATATCGTAAGTTTGCCTGTCTAATGTTCAGCTCCGAAACATGCAAAACTAAATAAATAAAAAATGATTGAAGACTCCAGTGGAAAAACGAGAGAAGAAATATTTTCTACAAAGGGAGAAAACCAGAAATTACAGTTTAGAAATCTAAAGCTTTTCACTGTATACCCTTTTTAGCGAATTATTGTTCCGGTTAGCAAATCTTAGCGATGTGCTTTACAACGTCAGGGCAATAACTCATTTTTCACAAAAAATGTGACTTATCTGGTTTTTCCACTTGAGTCTTCAGTTGTAAATGTGTAGTGCTAAAATTGTAGAAGCATAATGCTAAAACTGTAAGTATGTAATGCTAAAATTATTTATGAGTGATGGTAAAATTGTCAGTGTATACTGCTAGAATTGTAGATGTTTTAACAATTCCATGAGAAACCCATGGCATTGTAAATAGTTATCAGAACGAAATGAAATATACCTTCCTTTCTTTGTAAGTGGCATTGAGTATCTCTCAATATTAAACAAAAAAAAAATCATGTAAATTCTCAGAACAATATCCCGTGGATGCAAGTAAGTCTTACAGTGTAGATACCTATATTTAATCATGTGCGTTTAACTAGAATTTGATATTTTCAGTCATCTGATAGATTCCTGAGTGCACCACATATATCTTATTCTCTGTATTTTCAAAGATATTTTGTCCATTATCGTAGAATTGGTTTTTTTTTTTTTTTTTAAGTAAATAAATATTGTCACAGTTGGAATAAAATGAGGTGTAGATCTCGGACATTGTTATCCGGAGTGCCTTTTCCCGTTGCTACAATTTGTGATGATGATCTCATTGGTATTGTTGCTGTTACAGCTGCGAGTGATTGCCTTTGACACAGCACTTCCCAGCATGCAGGCAACGGCCACCGTCACCGTCAACGTGATCAGGAACAGCGACAGCCCTATCTTCACCAGCTCCTTGATTGTCACCAGGCCGGAGACGCATCCGACCCAGGACTTGGTTATCAACGTCACAGCTACCGATGCTACCAATGTAAGGCCAGCCACTCTGACTGCCATCTCTGCAGCCTTACTTCCCTTGTCCTATCTCTGATTCATCCTCACCTAATCTCCCTGGTATTCCTCCCCCCCCCCCCTCTCTCTCTCTCTCTCTCTCTCACAATCTCTTCGTCCCACTCTTCTCTCTCTCTAATCCTCCCTCTTGTAACCTCTACCTCTTGTTCCTCTCCTCTCTCTCACTTTAACTTTATCTTTTTACACTTTCTTTCTCTCTAATCCATCTTCATCTGAGCTGCACACCTTGTTGCCCTCCTCCCCTGCTTTCTATTTCTGTCTTTCACTACCTCACCTAGCCTCCCTCCTCTGTTCATCCTATCTCTCTGACCTTCTGGAGGAAGTTCAGAACATAAAATAAGATTGTATGACATTATTTTAGCTTCACACGTCAAAAAAAAAGCACTTCATTGCTGACAGTACCTGCACAAAGCTATGTGACATCAAGACTTCATTTACTGACAGTAGCTGCACAGAGCTATGTGACATTAAGACTCCATTACTGACAGTACCTGCACAGGGCTATGTGACATTAACACTGAAAAATCAAATACTGAACTTCAATGCTGAGAGTAGCTACATAGGGCTATATGACATATAAGATTGGAAAATCAAACACTGTGTTTTATTACCTATAGACTTTATAGGACGATGTGACATTTAAGGTTGGAAAAGCAAACATTGTGTTTTATTACCAATAGACTTTATAGGATGATATGACATTTAAGATTGTAAAAGCGAACACTGAGCTTCATGGGTGCTATGTGACATTATAATTCCTGAACCCAACAATGAAGTTCATTATTGACAATTGTCTAAAAAATTGATAATTTCATTTGAACTTGCTTTCACTTGCTTTCATTTTTCAGCCGGTCATCACCTACCAACTGATCGGGGACAGAAACGGTCAGAACGGCTTGTCTTTCTTCTACATTGAGCCCACTACTGGCGAGATCTATTTGAGGCAGCCCCTGACAGGAGCCCCATTGAACTCCTACACGGTGAGAATCGGCTCATTATGCATTCGGGCCCTTATTCATGGCATTTTTTTTTTTTAATGAAGTTTTAACTTTGACAGTGTTGGCATCCCTCAGTAGTGAAAGATGACAATGTTGTTTGTATTTATCTTGATTTGTTTTGTGAGAAGCCTTTCAATCCTAAGAAAGTAGGAATATCTCGGCTTTAAGTGACTGCCCTGTTTTTTCTCAGGGAGAATTTTTGTGCATAGAAATTTGGAATTTGGAAATTTTGCCTGAGCAGCGACGTTCCACCTACTCTTATCAATTTTTTTAACTGCCAAGAGTTCTCTAACATATGTAGTGTACACTCTGGACCTCCAAAATATGTTTGCCCTTATCTAAGAAGGCTAGACATTGGGTTTCCTTTTTGCCCATATCCAAGAAGGCTAGACATTGGGTTTCCTTTTTGCCCTTATCCAAGAAGGCTAGACATCGGGTTTCCTTATCACAAGAAAGCCAGAGGACTGTTGAGCCACTGAAAAATGCAAGCTCTATTCTTCAAATCTTTCCATCCTGTGACAGCAGATGTGAGAGTTGAACCTGCAACCTCTACGATTTGAGTTTTTTTTGCCATGTAACAGATGCCAAACCACACAGCCACTGTGGCCCCTTACATTTCTGTGAAAAGATCAAGACGTAAAGCATAGTTAACTAATACTACATAGCAAATAGCTCGCTGAAACAAAGTCTTTTCTGTGGTTCTCCCTATGAAGAACTGAAAGGGCTTGAAAATTTGGCGGGTACTTTCAGTTCATTCATTCTCAGCAACTGGAGTTCAACAGGTCGTTCTTTGTTTCTTTTGGAATATAAAGTTACATGCCAATAGACAGTCACTCATAAATGTAAAGATATTTCTATTAGATAATGAATAACTAGATGTTAATATAGATCACATTAATTAATTTTTCTATATGAGAATGGTTCCTGATCTAGGCGTCCCTATACCAGGCCAGACACCCGAGGTAGACATTGAGGGCTGACTATTTACATCACCAGATTTAAAACACTGTTTGAAAAATCAGTAACACGAGGCCAAATTGTTTACCTTATCAAAATTTTATTCATACAAATCATGACTTGGCAAAAATGAGACACAAATTAATTTAAACAGATCAATGACATGAAAACATTCATGGCATTTAAATATGAGAAATATATCAGACATTTATAACAATAGCCAAATTAAGAAAAGGCTGCCAAATCTGTGAGCACCATGCA
>JBCAUA010093214.1:0-10450 GCA_038406235.1 Peronia verruculata
AGAGTAGGCCTGAGTGCCGCTGTTTCTTTCAAAATTCCCAAATTCCAAATTTCTACCCACAAAATTTCTCAGCAAAAATTGGCAACTTCAACAAGCCGAGATAATCCTGTCTCTTAGGATTGAAAGGCTTAATGTGTTATTTCCAGAAGAGGACATTAATCGATTACTTCTGTTTTCATCGGGTGTGAGCACACTTAACGCCGAAAAAAAACCCCAACCCATTCCGGAGATGACTGGCAATCAGGCTCAGTCTTCGGTATTGCTCAAACAATGACATTGGAGTCGTCCTGATCATTGTTTAATTTTCACCATAAATGAAATGGCATGAAGAACACTATTCTCTTCGTTGTAAAGTACGAGTGTCACTATCCGTCAAAAAGTTAAAGAACCCTTTTGATAACATTTTAATACCGTTCAACTGTATTCCAAAAGGACTTTAAATCGCCAGCCTTTAAAACCACTCAAAAATGAAGGGTCTCCTGTAATAGTGTTAATGGCTGCTTAAAAAGAAAAGAAAGAAAAAAAGTTTCATTTAGTTCTTGAAGACGTCAATAAAACGTGTCATTTGGATTAACTAAGAAAACGCCAGTGCATCACAACCACACTTTGCCACCCAAGTACCCACTTCCGTCCCTCTTCCTGGACAATCCGGTCTATAACTTCTGAATGCTGAATGCTTCTCACACCTGTGGCAAGGAGACCTCGCGGGTAAGATTATTAAGAAGAAATTGATAACCCCAATGATGTGAATATCCATGCAATCGATGAGACGGCAGCTGCCACATGCTATCCAAAAAACAGTTGTTGAATGACATCATCTTGTGGCCATTGTGACAAAAGTTCTATAGCTCCTGCTGTGAGAGCAATCATCCTTTCAATACGCCCACCTCTATCATCTTTTTTAGTTTCATCAAAGTGTGCAAGTTACTTTTTCTTGTTGACGTATTTCTTTCCTTTCAGCCAATTTATTCTCCATACTTTATTTATTTTCCGGCCATCATAATGAGTGAAAATGAGATCTCCTAGGTTGAGGAAATATATATATATATATATATATATATATATATATATATTTTTTTTAATTTCATTATGAATGCACTTTAATATGGCTTTATTGTTTATGTTTTTCATTTAATTTTCATTCAATCGAGTTACCATATTATGATGGTTATTAGAATATAATCTCATTTTATGAAAAAAAAAAATAAAAAATAAGCAAGTTAAGTAAAGAAAGGTAAATAATAAATAAATAAAAGCAACAAACAAACACAAAAGAACAAAAACCAAACAAACAAACAAACAAACTGCAAATGCACGCCATATTTTTTTACTTTACTTGAGAATTTCCAGATGGCTATCAATACTGAGGACGTTCTTCTCTTATTGACAGATCAGGGCGGAAATTGTGCAAAAAAAAAAAAAAAATGATTAGATTAAAGTTTCTTCTTTGTTAGTTAGCACTGTCGCTCTTATTTTGTTATTTTCAGTATCTCTTATAAGCCCTTATATTTTATAAAGATTTATTTTCATGTTAGGAAAATGTCTTATTCGAGACATATATTTACTCGATTATACTATTACGTAATATTAGAAAACTTGACCACCATAACCAAACCAAATGATATTCCAAATCTAGACAAAGGTTTAAATTTACCAAAACTACTTGAATTTCAGCAAAATACGGACAAAGAGTAATTCTAGATTTTTCTCCACAATTGCCAATGATAAGTAACCTGGCGGTTCAATTTTTTTTTTTTTTTTTCAAGTATCAAACGTATTTTGTCATTGCAATCAACAGAAAGATATTGCAAAATACTATTCAATTGTGTGTGTGTGTGTGTGTGTGTGTGTGTGTGTGTGTGTGTGTGTGTATAAAGTGAAACTTTGAGGTGTCTACATCACGTATAAAATATAAGTGAAACATTTTCTTTATAATCACCATAATTTTGAAGTTTGCCTCCTTCATTCTATCTTTCTTTCTATATATATATATATATATATATATCCACGTAAGAACTTGTGGTTAGAAGAGGTGGCTATTTCAACTTTGCACTCATACCTGCCCACATCACCTATTGGCCGTGCCTGTGAATTATGCAGGCTATTCAATAGATCCCCCATGCACTTTTTTTTCAGGTTCATTAAAGGATATTTCAAAAAGCACCGAACAGGTTGTAATGTAACAGTCTTCACGAAGAAGCGGGATCTTTGTCCGCAATATTCTGCCCGATACATTTCAAAGCTATCACACAGGCAACCATCAGTTCTCTTTTACGTCTTGTCGTTCGGCAGTTCCCAAGTTTTATCAAATTGTACCGATATTTATTAGACAAAAGAGTCCAAAATAACAATAAAATTGAGGGTTTCTATGTTGCAAGAATCTCTATTGAGTCCTTTTGTTTGGAAAGTTCAGCTCTGCGCGCCGTGTTTCCCAAACCACAAGAAAAAGATGTTGAAAAGCCCGTTTTCCCCCTTTTGTCCGATGTGAGCCGGAAGCGGTCCTTGTTTTTGTTCGTACACTCACCGACAGTGCCTCGTTTTATGGCGGGGGACACAGAGACGCCTTTGAAGTATTACGTCATGTTTGAATGCGGGCGTCGTCGTCTATTATGGTCTCAGTTTTATTGATGAAGTAATTATTTAGTTTGAAAGAGGGGACGCGGAGGGGGGGGGGGGGGGAGGGTGAGGGGAGTCCCAAAACTAGCAGGTTTAAACAATATTAATTGATGCATAGAAAGAATAACAGAAACAGCCTTTACACTGCGAGACTCGGGAGCGAGGGTGAGGGAGACGGGATGGAGAAAGAAAATGGCCTGCTGTTGATGTTGTTGTTGCTTTTGTTGTTATTGTTGTTGTTGTTGTTGTAACTTTGATTTTGCATTTGAGTTGACGGTTTTGTTTCCTGATTGTTTGTTTGTCTTCTTGTTGTTTGCTACTGGTGTTGTTGTTGTTTGAAAGGAAAGGGGAAAAGCAAACAGAAATGACCAGTGCGTCATCTCACGATAAATTGGCTATAAGTAAATCGAGATAACCTCCATTAGGAGGTTGAAAGACGTATATAGAACGTAACGTATAAGTATTGTCATAATAATCTCGAAAATTTAGCTGGCGATATTAGTTTCTTTTATTATTAACTCAGTTCAAAATGCTTCATATTCTTTTCCCACTTTTTTGATGAATTTGATTAGTTACTGATGCCGGTGGACAGTCATCTTAATTTTAAGACATTTTGTGTGTGTGTGTGTGTGTGTGTGTGTGTGTGTGTGTGTGTGTGTGTGTGTGTGTGTAAAATGATGATGATGATGGTGAAAGAGGAGTCAAGTTGACTCGAAAATTTGACTTGAAGTTTCAACACCAGGAAGAAGTTATTTATAATATGTGTTATTTGCTTTTTTAAATTATTTAGTTAGTTGCTAGTCGGGTCACAGTCTTTTTCTATTTTATAAAATGATGATGATGATGATGATGATGATGATAATGATGATGTATCAAGTTCTTTATAGATTTCTGTGTTATTTGTTTTTCTTGAATTGTTTTATTAGTTACCGGTCTGACAATTATATTGTATTTTTATAAAATGATGATGATGATGATGATGATGATGATGATAAGATATCAAGAACCAAGTAGCTTCGAAAATGTGGCTAATGATACCATTTTGCTTGCTCACTATGAAGTTCCTCATATTGACTTGAATTATTTTGTTTTTTCTCTTTCTTTTTTTAAAGCATTTGATTACTCGTCCGTAGCAGTAGTCTTAGATTTAAGACAATTTTATAAAAAATGCTGATGATGATGAAGAAGAAGACGGCTGAAGTTATGTCATCTTTTCTTTCACAACAACTAATGCTATTATTATTATTATTATTATTATTTTTGCTTAATTCACTAATCGTCCAGTGCCAGTTATGACAGGGAAACGATGAAAGGGATTTTGAGAGCTGTAGATAATAAGTTCTTTATTTCGCTTCAGTCGTCCGAAAATATGCGAAATTGGTATTTTCATGATGTAGCCTTTGTAATGCAATACAAAGCAAGTCAATAGTATAATATAATATAAAATAATATAATATAACATAATATAATGGAATATCATGTAATGTAATATAGTTAATATAATATAATATGATATAATATAATATAAAATAATGTAAGATAATATATGATATGATATAATATGATATCATTATAATGTAATATAATATAATATACTGTAATATTCAATAGATTGTGATGTAAAATAATTCAATATAATATAGTAAAACACCAACAATATGATGTGGGAGGACGCAAATAAGTTTAAAGAAAGAACATCACCAGTTATCAAGGTATTTCACTACATAAGGTAAGTTCGGAAAGCCAGTTTATTAAGCATATTACTCATTTCCGGTACCGGTCCTGTTACAGAGGTTTCACCGTAACACATTCGCATTGACTGGTATTAAGCCATTATGCTGGGCCTCTATTGCATTTCACTGTATACTGATCTGGAGATGATTAATGTATCCAGCTGTCGGTGCGGTCTGTTACCAACATAGCCTTAGGCCTACCGGAAACTTTGCCGTGTCCATCTCACGTCACTATTTTTTTGCGTCTGTGTGCATATTAAAGATGCTTTTTATTACCTGCATGTTGAAACTTACAAAATAATACCAGAGGCATACGAGAAAACTGAACAACGAAAGGAGTGAAAAAGATCTAGATCGAAAAAAAAAAAAAAAACATCAAGGGGAAAGGATTGGTCTGAAGATGGATGGTAACAAAAAAGATCAAGGAGTGGGCAGAGAATAAAAAACAGAACTTGAAAGAATCAATACAGAATGTGAAACATAAAATGCAAATGATGATAGAAAAAGTCAGAAAAGCAAATTTATCTGAAGTTTTGAGAACGAAAAGTACCTAAGTCATACTTTAAAAAAAAAATTTAAAAAAACACACACACACATACAACTCACGCACGCGCACGCACGCACGCACGCACGCACACACACACACACACATACACACACACACGCGCACACACACACACAAACAGACACACACACACACAGACACACACACACACACACTTCCTCATGCAGGCCTATCACCCCCCCCCCACACACACACACAACGCCTTTCCCCACCCCATTCTCATCTCGCATCAAATAAGTTTCTTCTACTCGTAAACAAGTAAATCAGAGCTTGTGCTCCACCCTCTTCTTTTCCCTCCCACACAGTCCAAATTTAAGGCAGCAGATGCGAAAGAGTTTGAATAAAATATTAACTCTTAAAGTGTCATTCCACATTGCTGTAAGATCAGGATCGGCGTGATGACAATAATATTAACATTATTCATATTTAAGAAATAGCAATCTGTTTACCCCTAAAACATCCCTGAAACACCTATTTCAACATAACAAATAAACTCTCATGCATGGAAATGATCAAACTGGCTAAATCTAACTTTAGGAGGGCATTCGTATAGATTTTTGTTCTGCTGCTTCCCGGAGGCACTCAATGCCATCCTCAATATGTGAGTCTAACGTTACATCCAAAGTTTTTTTTTTTTTTTTATCTGATCTGTCAAGGTCCATGCTATCCACTGAAGAGCAAATTGTAGATGAGATGCCATTAAATAAGACAAGACTTAGCTAAGATAAGATTATTTCATACATTGGATTTGCGCTTTCCTTTGTCAGTCGATGAAATGTTAACAAAATGGTGATTAACTATACACTCCCCCCCCCCCCACACACACACACGCCACACACACACACACATACACATACACACACATACACACACACACAGAGAAAGAGAGAGAGAGATTGCGTGCTTTCACTCAGACACACACTGGATACTTAACAAACTACAGAAGTACGAATAAGAATATGTGATTAAGCAGCTGCTACTGTTATTTTCAAATTTTCTGAAGCAGGTTCATGTGCTCAGAGCAGCTTTACTCGTCCTAGTGCATTTCGTCGTTCTGCTCGTATACTTGATTCTTCACGTGCGGTATCGACAGGACAACAAACATTACAGGTCATTCAAAACGATTGCCCAATTATCACGGCCGAATGAGCAAAATTACTGCCTCTGAGTTCTGTATATTTACACTTTCGGTGTTTGAAGATTGCCCACATTAATAAGCTGAATTGTCACAGCCGCAGGCCTCATCTGTTAAAATGTCCCCATGTATTGTAGCATGTTCTGTGACCTTTTCCGTGGCCCTGGGAGACAACAGGCTTTGAAAACGTGATAACAGCTGGACTGTCATCGTCATTATGGCGTCAACAGGTGGATTTAAATTTGACATCTCTAATGGCTTGTAATGCGGTAAAATAACCTTAGAAAATTGGGGAATATTCAAGATGAAAGGAAGGTAAAAGTGAGGCGGTCTAAAGCTTGCTCTGGTTTTCATCAGGGATCAGCTAATGTTCTGAATTGTGTTCTTGACCCGCAAGTTGTCGATTTGTTTGTTTAAACTTTTGCATGTTTATCAGCTCGTCGACATGATCACGGCCATACTGTAGCAGTTAGGGTCTCAGATTCGCACTTAAGATTTAAGATATATGCTGTTAATTTCTTATATTTTCTCCTTCCTTATTCTTCACATTAGTTGTTTATTCATATTTGGGTATTGAGTTATTGTCCGATTGACGGTTCATGACTTGTGTTGTAAAACTTTCTATAGAGTTACACCAATGTGTGAGAAGGCCATCTGTTAATGAAGATAATGAAAAATGTATCCACAAGACATAAAACACCGGCGAATAACGTGATACATCGTGTTCAAAATGTTTTAATTGGTTTCGTGTGATGGACCTGTAGTGCCCAGACTTTTTCTCTCCGAGTTTGTTTGTACAACGGTAGCAAAGACAACAGCAAACACAACAGCAACAACATCAACAACAATAGTTAGAAACGACTAAACAACTTCAGCAACAAAGGGTAAACTACATTCCAGTTGCTGTGTGAAATACTGCATGTATATCTTTCCTTGTCTTTACCTTGAGCAATATGCCAAGCCAACCATACCCATACCTTACATAACCAGTGATACATTGTCAGTCTTTGCTTGCTGGATAACAGAATAAATAAATTGTTAATACAATTTTATGCATCTTGCCATTGGAGAGGGCGTGTCGTTCGATTCCAAAGATTTATTATACATTTTAAGTTTTATATGTCATGAGACGGACGGATATTTAAAAGTAGATACTATATAGGGTTAAGCTAGACGAGTGCAAGATGCGAAAAGGAACGTCCCCTATTTCAAATCCAGGTCATATCTTCGACACTCACCATACAAATGCATGACAGATCATGGACAGAAGCGACGAGTCCTAAACATCGGACAAAAAGAAATTTTGAATGAAAAGATTCTAGCCTTGACGAGATGAGCTTATTGCAATATCATACCGAAGTTTTGGCATATTTTTTATTATTTATTTATTTATTTTCGGGTGGAGGGGGCAGCGCGGATGGATATGAATAACTGGAATAATATATTATGTGTATTCAGGAGCTGGTAACATTCAAATACAGAAAAAAGCAATGGGAGTGCGGTTAAGCCTAACAAACACTAACGAAAGTATTCATGTCTTCCCAAAGAAGCGACGAGCGGAGAAGAGAATAATGCTTTGGAAGACGGAGAGGAGAGATGCATAATTTATGCACATTTGCTTATTGCGGGGTGAGAACAGATAATTCGCCATATTAAAAAAAAAAAAGTGAAACCAATGATCGTTGATTGTTGAGCCTCTCAGCAAATATCAACTGGATAATTTTGTTCTCGTCATGACATGACGTGACATACAATCAATACTTCTTCAAAAATTTGGCGCCACTCCGTGTTTATGAATTGGTGATATTTTCATACCAACATCTTGTATATCAAGTTAAGGTGCCTGTCCCAAGAGACAACAGTTTTCTGTGATGTGCTGTTCTAGAAAATGGAGGTGATGATGATGATGATCATCATCAAAGGAAGCCAAGCGTTCAAAACAAAGCTACTCAAAAACGGCTATAGACCATAAATGATTGGTCCGATTATCTATAACATTACTGCTATGGACAGAAATGACTTATTGCGATACAGACAGAAAAACACAGATCGCCCTCTTGTGTATGCATTACAACACAATCAGAAACTACTAAACATGAGAGAGCTTTATGACTAACATGCGGACATCCTTAACAAATCAGAGAAGAAAAAAAAAAAAAAATTAAAATATTCAATACTCAAGGATTCCTCAATAATTTTTGCTAGGAAAATTCCTCCAAGTTTATCCAGTCTTTTGGTCCATGACGACCTTGTGGTAAACCAAAATATATGACTTGTCCTAGTCCACTGAGCGTTGCCATACCTACAGCGTTGCTACAAAATAAAAACATTCCATTAAATGTTCTTTAGACTGCAGTGGCCAAAATTTGATCTGTCATCAAATGTGCGCTTTGGAAGAAACAATATGTGGGCAAACAACATGTAGTGCGTACAAGATTGTCCAACTACAAGATTAGCGTTAGGACAGAGAAAACGAACCCTGAAACATACCCCCTAGCATGGACTCCATGGAGACGCCTAGCCCGTAGCGCATCATTTTTATCTTCCCGCCAACAGTATAAGTCATAATGAGGATTATTGGTCTACAGTTGGATTCATCAAAGGAACTTCTGGAGCTGGAGTCTAAGTGGATATGGACCCTAAAGTGTCATTCTGTATGCGGATGATTGATTGTAGATGAACCCTTTTAAAGAAATCTCCCTTTTAGTAACAAGTGTATTGCTTTCCGGCCACTCCTATTTCACTTTTTAGGGAATACTGTATATCTTTTTCAAGAGAGTTAGACAACCGTGCATATAGATTGCTGTTTTATTGTTCATATGCTTAGAATATTCCTGTATTTCACCCTTTAGCATTAGACCTGATGAGGTTGGCCTTATTGCACAATCAAAAGGAGAGCACAGTTTGTTTCCAAAGTGAAAGACAACACAATCTTGTCACTCTTAGAGATAAACATGTAAAAACCTGTATATATATATGTCAAAGGAATAAAATAAAATAGTCATACAGAATGACAATCTTACATAATATTCATTTGCTATGAGCATTGTAAATCAGCAGTTGTAAAGATTTAATTGCTCAGAATAGAATAATATACTTTTTTTATTTCCTTTTTAAACAACTTTGAAAAACCTCTCCTATACAACAAAGAAATCATTTAATTAACATTTCCTTTCGTGTACAGCAGTACTCTATTTACGTGTAATATAATTTCATTACTGCCCCGACGAAGAGCCAAGCGGGCTCGAAAAGTTGGCTAGCGATATTAGTTTCATTTTATTAACTCAATTCAATAATTTTCATTTTGTTTTTCAACTTTTTTGATGTATTTGATTAGTTGCCGGTGGAGAGGATCTTAATTTTAAGACATTTTTTTTTTGTGTGTGTGTGTGTGCAAAATGATGATGATGATTTTACGAGATTGGAAAATTTGGCCAATGCCACTTTCAAATTTTATGGTTTATGACGTTCTACAGAAAAGATAGTTATTTGTTTCTTCCAGTGTCTTGAGTTAATGTCTTGAGTTGGTTGCCGGTAGACCACCAGTCTTATATTTAAGACTTGTATACAGTGATGATGATAGTGTGTTTGGGTTGTTGTTTTATTGTTCATGTATTTAGAGCATTCCTGTAATTCACTGTTTAGTATTAGACCTGATGACTGTGGCCTCATTGCGTAATAAAAAAAAAAAAGGAGCGAACAATTTGTTTCCAAAGTAAAAGACAAGACAATCTTCGGTGATATCACTCTTAGAGATAAATATGAGGGTATTAAAAAAGATATATGCCAAAAAATAAAATAGACTGACAACATAACAATCTTACATACATTTATTTAATGTGACCACTGTAAGTCAGCAGTTGTAAAAATCTTATTGCTCTAAAACTGTTCTTGTTTTCTTTCTCAACAAAATTGAAAACCTCTCTCCTATACAATAAGCTTAATCATTTAATTAGCAATTCTTTTTGTGTACAGCAATACCATATTTATAGACTATGTTTTTGTTATTGCCCCGACGGAGAGCCAAATGGGCTCGAAACTTTTGCGGGCGACATCTCTTTACTTTAATAATTCAACATCACATCCTTCATAGGCCTGTTTTTTTAAATTTCTTTTTCATGTATTTGATTAGTTACCAGTGAACAATTGTCTTAATTTTAATACAGTTTGTAAAATGAAGATGACGACGATGATGTTGATGATTAGGATGATGACGATGGTCATAGTGATAATGATGCATGTCGTGTTGTATATACTACATGTACCTGCAGACATTTCCATTAAATTAGGTATCCCGTTGGTAGTCTTGCGAATCTTATACCTCTTCCCTGATGATTCAGAGATATGCCATGATTTTGTGTGTGTGTGTGTTTTGGGGGGTTGGGGGGGTGGGGGTGGGGG
>JBCAUA010093225.1:0-10450 GCA_038406235.1 Peronia verruculata
TATCTATCTATCTATCTATCTATCTATCTATCTATCTATCTATCTATCTATCTATCTATCTATCTATCTATGTCTGTTTGTCTATCTATCTGTCCGTCCGTGTGTCTGCCCGTCCGTCCATCCATCTGTCTCTTTGAAACCATCACCACTCTTTTCCTTCCCCAGCCAGTTTTCCTATTGGTCAGTGTAATCTCCTGCGCTTTATTTAAAGACACTCTTTACTAGAGCACTAGTCTATGCTCCTTAGTTCCATTTTTTTCTGGGGGGGGGGGATCTTTTCCACATGACAAAGGGAGCCCTGCAGTTAACCAGTGTGCACTCCTAGAACAACTCATCTACAAACTATGCGATAGAACTGGGAGATAGTTGACTCTAGTGGCTCATGATGCGGGTACGAAATGATGCGGGTCAGTGATCGTGACGGTGTTAATGACATTAACTCTGTGGGTGTGGACTGCCCGGTCTCATTAGCCACAGGCTTGACATACTTTGCCCTCGAAATTTTTGGCTATTTAAAACACAAGATCTTGTGATCGTGCGGGGATTATATTTCTTGTCTCAAGGCTTTGACATTGTTAGATAAAGGCTGGCACTGTCACATTCGTGACACTGTTGGTATTTTTAGGGTTAAAGTTGGTCCATCCTCATGTGCGCAGGCGAGATGATTCATACATGAGTTGAAAAGTCTTTGGCATAAACTTGAAAGTTAGGAAAGAAAAGGTCGACATTGTTAGAAAAACAAATGAGGACATGTGTCCCCATGGCGTACAACAGGGAGTGCACACGCCCCCATCTCGTTTCATGGCTAATTAAAGATTCATGTGCACTTGCTTACGTCATACTTACACTTGTCATGGTCTTGTTCGTTTTGGCGCCACTGAAGATCTCTGAACCAGCTCTCACTCCACCAAGTCTCCCATGGTCTTCAGCCTGTCTCAGGGTATCACTGAGGTTTCAGTCTGTGCTCGTGGATGTCTTTAACACTTTCCTTGCCAATACATGAGGACACATCTAACGACTGTTCATGGTGTCAGTAAACTTCAGGTACAAAAAAAAAAAAAAGTTAGGGAAGATTCTAATAATTTACCTCGAAAGATTCAAATATGGAGGTCCCTGAAATAGATATTTTCATCACTTGGTGCACTTTTACGAATTTCAGAACATTTAGTATTGCAGTTGGCATGCAAAGTGTTAAGCAGGGTTGTTTTTGTCCCATGCCCTAACCACTTCAAATTCCCTCTCTGTGACGGTCGTAAGGAGATCGTCATTTGAACTGATGGCCTGTCAGATCTGCATCTTTACTCCTATGTAGGTGTCGCTGATGTTTGTAGAGTTGCCCAGAAGTTTGGCAAAGCATTGTGTCTTTATATATACAAAATAGATATAAAATAATAGCTTGACAAGAGATTTGGTTGGATGAAGGACATGTGTTTGGGTGCCCACTTTGACAGTCTGAGCAACAGCGATATAAACGCATGAGAGATCAGATCTTCAGATCGTGTTTTTGTGCATTATCATGGTAATTATTTTCTTCACTACGAGAAGAATACTGCCGTCATTTTAGAACATACAGTTCATGATGCATATTTTGGTAACAGCTCATTCTCAGTATTCTTAAAAAGGACTGCACATTTATAGCCGATGAGCAAGTGGCGACGCTGTGAAAACAGACTTCCCTGGGTCTAACGTTTTTCACCCCATAAGCAACAGCTTGCAATTATTCCTGACCACAAATCTCCCATAATGTCCGTAAAAAAAAAAACGTCTGTTGACCGGTCAGCGTTCTACAATGTCAGACATGTATGTTTAGGCCCAAATGCAAAACATACCAAACATTTACCTGGATCTGTGAGATAAGGTAAGATAAACTTTATATACTGTCCTCAGAAGGACTTCCCTGCACGGTTGAAAAGATGCATTATCTACATACATCCACACTCACAAACACACAAACAATATCACTCATAGCATCAGAGCAAGAATCAAGGGACATTGTCTCAGCTTGATGGGCGTACCGCTGATTGCAGACATCAATTGTTTACTATGTAAGGTATTTGGAACAACAACAACAACAGCAACAACAACAACAACAACAACAACAACAACAACAACAACAACAAAGACTTCAAATGCGAAGTGTAAGAAGAGTTGACCAAAGTTTTGCAATGAAGGGATAGATAACACACGGCTAGCCTTGGAACTATGGCAGGGTCGCATGGCTAACTGAATGATACCCTTGTCCTGTGCTGGGATATTGTAGCACCTCATATAACTTGACAATTCTTTACCATTCTCTCTTGTCTTCTGTCATGCTCAGAAATGTGGCGTGAGGTCAGTTTGTCCATTCTTTTGATGTTATCCTCCAATATTTTTCCTTTCTCCTCCTCCCACTTGATACTCCTCCGCAGATATATAAGTAGGTTCTTCACTCCCACCTGCAGGCGGCAAAAGCCTGCCATCGATGGGATGTCTCCCATGGAATGCCATCCTCATCGTTCCAGGGGTGACATCTCTTTTTTCTCTCCTTGCTCCTGTCTTCTGTCCCGCTCTCTTTCCTCTCTTCTTCTTGACTTGTAAACGTATCTTACCGTGTTTGACACAGTGTAGCTGTGATGGTGCTGATGTGCCGTTAAATCCCAATACAAACAGCTGATACTCTATAGTGCAAGATGGTTTTTGCAAGTGTTGATGACCTTGAAACATGACCGTGCCATTTTTGTTTTCTGATCTTGATACTGATGAGAGGATCGCCGTGTTGTCTAATGGCTGCCCAAATTTTCTTATAGCAAGTGTATTTTGATTTACGTGACCGTGTCTTTGAAAGATATACCAAAACTTTGCGTCCATAACATTCTGAAAATAGTAATAATAATAATAAAAAGGACTTGGTTTCCATTTTGCACGTACTTTTCGAGCAAACAGCAGGTGATAGTTGTTTACATATGTTGCTGCTTATATAACGATGTCACTTGCCAATTTTATTGGGTGAAAAAAAAACAACAACAACTGTATTTTATCATTATGGAAAATGTCATCATTTCTTTTTAAATGTTTAATTATTTGTTCACTTTCAGATTTATTTTTTACTTTTTTTTTTTTTGTTTGAGTTTTGCCATCTGCTTCACGCATAACTCTACAATTACGAATTACTGAGTGCAGAGAGGCATGTTCGATACTGTGAAAACTGACATTCGATTCATCATTCATAGATAGTCAGCACAGCTTGAAGTCAAAGTTTGGTCTTTTCTGTGTCTTCTGGTTTTGCGATAATCGCACTGGACCGTTATGTCTCGCTCTATCCCATCAACACGGAAACACGTCGTGGTTTGTCTCATAACATTTTTGTCCCCAAGGATTAAAGAAAGTAGGAAACAAGGGCTGGTAGCTATCAGGCGTACAGATTGACTGGACTTCCAAGGTAGAATGGAGGGTATTAAGAGACGGATGTTAAAACAGAGTGGTAGAATGTCGACCTAGTAGCACAAAAGAACAGCAAGAAAGTCTGTGAGGTCGTTGTGACCCCCAGTGCTCAGTCCGGGAAAAAGTTGGCAAATATGTACCGTGGGTCACCAGACACAATGGCAGGCAGGCAGACAGACAGACACCATAGACACACAGGCAGTCCGTCAGACAGGCAGAGCGACAGACAGGTTGATAATCAAACATATAGACTACAGTCATACCCTCAGACAGACAGACAGACAGACAGACAGACAGACAGAGAGAGACAGATTGACACAATGGCGGACCTGTTAGAATAGATGAGAAAGAATTCATTGAGAGTTTTTTCCATCATGGTTGTATAAAGGGAGGGGTTGCGGGAATTTGTGTAAAGGGAAGAGGGGTGTAGGTGGAGCTGACCAAAATGACCGGTCAAGGTCATCGTCAAAAATACCCATGCTTTCAGTTTAATATCATGTTATACAAACATCTTGGATTCCAAAACATAAATCGTCAACCGATTACCAACTGAATACATCATTACATGTATATGAAAATGAACTACACAACACATCTTTAGAGTTAATGGATTATAGTAGCTGAAAATATCGGGAATACCAAACTTTTGGCCCCACTTGGATCAACGTACATCATTATTGCTTTGTTAAAATGACTTACAATTTACGATGAATTATTACCCAGTTAGGACTGCATTGGAAAACAAAAAGTAACAATGTGGAGAATTGACAAGTTAAACATTAAAAACATCGAAGGAACTGGCGAAATTTTCGAAATCTGGGCTTTTTTTTTTTTTTTCAGTCACAGCAACAGATCGATATTGCCATCCATTTGAAGTGGTATACTACTGCCCCAGATTGACAGTTCCACATTAGGTGTGCCTGATTTGGCATGACATGTTGGTAATTTATGACAGTAACCAGAGCATGATTAATAGAACTATTTGTTTGAAAAGCTGATCAGTGAATGGAGAGTGAGATGGGTTGAGGTGGAGCGGGGAAACGAGAGCTCAGTAACAAATGAGATCGATTTCGAACCCAAGCTGACAGTAACCGGTGCGACCTCTAAACGTTGGGCGTGGAACGTGCCGATCGAGCCACCTGCTGCAGATAACGCGACAATGAACTTGATGCTTTCATGACCAAATAAGGAAATGGGCTGCTCAGGTTACTCATGCATTTTTATTACCTCCCCCAACCCCCCGCCCCCAGCCATCTCCATTCACCACCAGCATACTCCCTTGGTCATCATCCCTCACCTCCGCGTCCTTCTCTCCTGCCCTCAGACACTGCTGACTCAGTGCCGATGCAAATTCAAAGCAGGCCGAGTTGAGTACTGACATCTGTCACCATATTCCAGTGCCCTTCAGTCAACTGTAGCTGTCCAGTCTTTGATTTGCTGAGGAATATCTGAACTTAAATGGGCGGGGGAGGTTGGGGGAGGGGGGGTCGTGAGAGGGATCTTTCTGAAATACTTGAACTGAGGATTTTTGAAGCTTCAAATTGAGATTCAACTTGCTTAAATTAGAGTAAAAATGTCGGAAAAAAATTGTTTAGTGTCTGGTAGCCATGACAACATTACCATCCATAAGGGTACGACCTTTGTCAAAGGAGTTGCTTAGCCCAGTCTTTGGCTATCAAGGTCATGTTGAGACTTCATTCAAGGCCATGGCATTGACTGCTTTTCAATGATGTCAGGGGTCAGGCATCGCTGTTTAGCCCAGTGTTCCAAATTGTGTGTTTTAATGTAAGGTTGCCAGTTAAAGGACATGCTTTTGGTTATGTATGTCAGTGTCATAGCGTGGACTAGGTTGTTGTGTAATTATGGTTTGAAATGTTGGTACAGGGTGGAATCTGACTGACACGACAACAGTGGCAGGTCATGGGGCGGCCAGCATTGTTCTGTCAGTTGTGAAAGGATTGTTTATAATGTCACCATAGAAGCATAGAACCCGAAAGAGCCATTGCATTTCATGATTGCACGGTCTGTCATTGAGTAATGAAAACATTGTTATGAATGTTGTCACGAAGGTTTGAAACTTGAAGTAAATGACAACAGTTACGTTATTGGACTGTCATGAATAGTGGGCGTGGTAACTGTCAGGTGGCAGTTCAAGGATAGTTGTGTATGTCCGCGCGCAAGTTTGGGTCTTAGAGAACTTAACCCTGGTTACATTTGATGGGCTACTTTTATTGACCCAAATCAAATGTTCAAAGGTTATTTTGAAATTTTACCGTATAGTTTAGGTATCTGAAGTGTGGCCGAGTTGAGGGAAGGTAATAGGGGCACAGCGACCTCCAGTAGTGCACAGAGAGAGGGCAAGAAGAAAGATGGAAGGGATAACTTAAACATATATTGTTAATTGGTAAGATGTGGATGTTTTGTGTCATTTTCAGTTTTCAGGTTGCCAGAGGTTTATCCACAATTGATATAATATTCAGAGCGAATTCATTTCTGTCTTCTGGATCCCGTTTTCAAATTCCTGATCTCTTCCAAATGGAAGAAATAAACATTGTTTGTTTGTTTGTTTGTCCCCCACAGCCCTGGGGTTCGAGGCAGGCAGCTATCACGGGACGTTGACCAAGCCGGCCGAGGGCCAGAGTCTGATGAGCTATTTGACTTCCCAGGACTTTAACACCTGTGCTAACCTGGAGAAGGTGAGCTATCACATGGTCACTTGGGCTGCTCTGTATGTGGGGTCTCTATGTATGTGTGTGTGTGTGGAGGGGGAGGGGGAGGCTTGCTGTGGAGGTTTACCATTGTATGGGCTGGGGTGGGATGAGGGGGGTGTCTCTGTGAGGGGTGAGTGCCTGGTCCATCTGTGTGTGGGGTTGCTATGTGTGAGAACTCTGTGAGTTTTTTGGTATGTATTTCCTGTGAGAGCTTATTATATGCACTGTTTGGGCTCTCATAGGGGGTTTTACTTCCTACCTGAACTCTCTGGGAGACTTACTGCTCATTAACCCCTGAGCCCATCAACATAATGATGAAGATATTGGAAAATCTACAAGCTAATCTCAGGACCTAATCTTGTCAGTGACATAGAAATACATTTTTTTTCATTTATTTACACCATAGCTGTCAGAATCTAAAAAAAATAAATGACATCAGATTGGATGTTTATAAATTTAATAAATAAAGTGCTATTTCAAACTAGTTTTCAACTTTGTTTGTGTTGAGGTTTCGGGGGATCTTCCAGATCTGGGTAATGCATGCCTGTTTGTTTTTGTTTCTTTTCATTTCAGCAGTTCAGGAAGAGAATGATCAGCACAGGAAGAAGAATTGTTAGATTACTGACTAATGAGAAGATTGATAGATACAAAAATCAGGAGACTTCAGCAAACTAAAAAATATTAAAATTGCCCAGCCAGCTGAGGGCTGTATTACTGGATCATAGTGAAGTCATGCACATCTGGAATCACAGAACTGAATTCAGCTTAATGTCTAATTTTGATTTTTCCAGGAAAATGCCCATTTCCACATTTCGGAGGCCTTGATTGCAGCGTTTGAGTCCATGAAGTGGAACCGTGTGATGAAGAAACAGGAGACGGGGAAACAACACTCCTCCTCATCTTCCTCCTCGGATGAAGAAATCCATGAGCTGAGGCAGCGGATACGTATCCGCAAACGGGAGAAAATGATGGAGGTAGGCAGGACTGGGAGAGTTGAACTCTTTGTGTCATATTGAAAGGAGTTTTATGCCCACAAATAAGTTTTCATTCAAGAAAGTATTTTATGTTTGAGTAGATCAGATATAGACTTTGATATGCCACTCAGGTACTGACACCTGACAGTAAGAGGTAAAGTGGGAAGAGGGGGGAGGGGGTAAGGATAGGTGTTCCTTGGAAATAATTTTGAAAATGCACAATGTAGGTAGACTTTGCTGGTCTTGATCGACAGTCCCGGGACATTTTTCCGTCATTCTTGATGGTACAGATGGTAGTTAACAACAATATTGCATTCAAGCTTATACTGAGGCTACATTTGTGAAATAGATGAATCATGTCAACTTATTGAACATACAAAATAAAAATTGTATGAGTATGTAAGTAAACTCATCTGTTGTTGTGATATTCTTTCTTTCCAGAAGGGTCGACCTTTTCCCTCTCTCAGTGACGGCCCCACAGACAGTAAGTTGACATCTTTCTTATGTTATCAACATTGTGCTTGTATAACGTCTGCGTGGTGGAGAAGTTAGTCATACACAGACCAAGTGAGTGCTTTATGCACAAAATTATGAATTTTCAATTCTAGACCACACGCCCCCATGTCTGTAGATTTACTGCGTGCAAGTAAAAGAAACAAATGAATTTGTGCATGCCAGTGTACTGTTTGGAATACTTATTTGAGGACCACGTTGAAAAATCTTGATGCTAGTCATGAACTTTAACCACTTTTGTCAGTTTGGAAGAGCTTGAGTGTAGACAGTGAGCACATGAGTTTAGCAGAGCATGAGGACCAGGAATGTATCCAGTACTGACCCACCTCTGTGCCCAGGGTAGGATAAATCAAAGCTGAGCAAAACATGTGCAAGTCAAAACATTTATTTCTGCCACACAGTTGTCAAACAGGCAACCCAGGTTTGGCATCAACACAATCCTAAATACTGGGATCTCAAAACCTTGACTTGCATAAGGAAACAAATTCCACAGTTTTTCCGAATGTGTGCAACTTTTAATTTTCGTTTTTTTTCAAATACTCATTTTTCCATTTTTCATACATCATCAAGTGCATTTTTGAGAATTAGAATATGTGGAACATACTCTTCCTTCGTCAAGAGGACAAAATGACATCCTTATAAATAGCACATTGAAAATGAACAGCTGCCTGCTAGCAGTTTATCTGCACTTGAAGCAATTAAACTGCGGGACAGCTGATATTTGGCTCTGTCATGGCTAGAGCCCTTTGCTAGTGGTAGGTCCCACCTGAGATCATCCATAGTTGACAGCTGGTGGAGACCTCTCGGGTGACTCATGCTGAGATACTGTGGTGGTAGCCAATCCTAAAGTT
This sequence comes from Peronia verruculata, assembly GCA_038406235.1. Taxonomy (NCBI): domain Eukaryota; kingdom Metazoa; phylum Mollusca; class Gastropoda; order Systellommatophora; family Onchidiidae; genus Peronia; species Peronia verruculata. The sequence continues at coordinate 8,470 of JBCAUA010093225.1, forward strand.
CTGATTGACACTGGATGTCATCCTGATGGTCAGAGATTAACATCATCCAATTAATTTGAACAAAACCATTGCTGTGACCTTCAAAATAACAGAATAAATGTTGTGTATGGCCAGAGTTGCATTAGCGTGTTAAGTGGAGGGAGGGAGGGGGGGGGGGGGGGAAGGGAGGTTCAGCCATTTTGGAACAACTTTGGTCGTACACTTCTAACTATAGATTATTGGTGAACATATGGTGAGGCCCCTGTCCAGTTGGAAATAGGCAAAAATCAGATAATTTTTTTCTTTTCATCTAAATCAGACTGCTGACTTGTACAACAGATTTTGTTGTTGTTGTTTTGGGAGTCCTCTTGAAAGTGCTAAAACTGACATGGGCAGTTGTGTTGTTTTTGTGATATTTTGAATGAGAAATACAAAGCCAGTGGTGACATCTGTCTGTTAGCCATACTTTTTTCCTAGGAGTTTTGTGGATAAAAACATCGAGTCTCCTGCCCCAGTGTATGAAATACCATTGAAATTGATCAGTAGATATATGTGTACGAGTGTCATATGTCTGAACATGGTACCATGGAAAGTTTAGAGAAGAGTGCTGTGCTGACACAAGGACAACGTGAACATTTTTTTTTGGACAAAATTGCTTTTCGTTGAAACTATTGGTTTCAAGAAAATCAGACTTGGACTTTTTTTCAATGCTCATGGAATATAATGCTGTTCCCGGAGAATGCCGAGTGTGCAAGTGTGCAGTGGGGTGTGTTGTAATAATGAGAAAAGTTCTGTTTGAACAGATAGGGGGGATAATCAGACTATGTTGAAAATGATGTTATGTGAGAGTAGGCCAAAGCAGTCCAGCAGTTTTTTTTTGTGTGTTTTTTTTTTTACATTTGCAACCTTTAATATGAAAATATAATCAAGCGAGAGGCTGGAAATCCCGGTCTGTGTTGAGTAGGGGGTACAAACACTCCAAACTGTTCAACTACAAACAAAGAAAAGCACATAAAAAATGCGCGGGACAGGTGAAACTAGTTCTCGGATCTCATGGTGGAGTGGTAACAAGCATAGCAGTCCAGCAGCTGGGACATATTTATCTGAAGATGATGTGTCACAGATTGCTCTGGTGGCTGTGCAGTTTATGGGCTTGTTTGTTTGTTTATTTGTGTGTGTGTGATGGGCTTGTTTGTTTTTGTGTGTGTGTGCGTGCGTGCGTGCGTGCATGCGTGCGTGCATTTTTAAAAAATTTTTTTTTAAACTTAACAAACATCCCTCATGTTTTAGTGACCTGATGTTTTGTAAATCAACCTGCTGGCTTGCTGACAACAAAGGATGATTATGTGGGGCTTGTCCCGGCAAAATATATGTCCACTTGTGTTGGATAATAAGTCATTGTGAGCAGGGGATGAGTGATGTAACATTTTAAAATCAAGTAAATACTCTCAGAGAAATGCTTTCAGATGCAAATATTTTTAAAGTAACATTGGTACTTTTTATTGTTATCTTGCTCTCTTTCTCTCCCTCTCTCTGTCTCTCTTCCCTTCCCTTTTTTTTTCTTACATGCTGGAGGATGGTGTTGGTCAAGTAAAAGAAATTTGATACCTTTGTGAAAAATGTAATTCAAAGTTATCCTTTTCCTATTGTTTGTGAATTGAAAACGAGATGACATGTCACAAAGTTCTCGTTCTTTTTCTGCTGCTAACATCATAAAGACTAGGTATCCTACCATTGAGTGTGAGTAGTTACAGTGCTTGCAGTGGGTGTAGACTCCGTCAAGTCAAAATAGCGAGGGAAATTCAATATTTAGGCTCATTTGAACCCTAGTCAGACCTGGAGAGCCAACCTGAAATAGGGATACTGACTGAAGGAATTTTCCTCAAATTTACTTATTTAAATATTCTTAGTTACAGTTTTCAATGACAATGACTTACGGCTGTCAAACATGGCCACTTACAAAAGACATAGTCAATAAGATGGAAGTATGTCAGAGAAATAT
>JBCAUA010093236.1:0-10449 GCA_038406235.1 Peronia verruculata
TCTATCTATCTATCTATCTATCTATATATCTATCTATCTATCTATCTATCTATCTATCTATCTATCTATCTATCTATGGGTCTTTCTGTCTGTTTATTCATCCATGCATCCATCCATCCATCATCTATCTATGTATCTGTTTGCTTACTTGTCTGCATGTTTGATTATCTATCTGCCAATATGTCTCTTTCTATGCTATTGTAGTGAATTCAGCTACCTGTCGCAACACTCCCAATCATATTCACACTTTTCGCTAAGTTCTCCGTAACATATTTTCCCAATTTTCCTCTCATCGATGTTCACCTCCCCCACCTCCGCCCTCCCTCCTTCCTTTCTTCCTTTTCCCTTTCAACACTCTTCTGTTCTCTTCATAACTTCTCTCTCTCTCTCTCGTTCTTGTCCGTGGGAATCACGCCAATAAATATTTTATAGATATCGATCAATCCCTCTCTCACCCCGCCCCATAGAACACAATCACAGACATATTACGACTATTGTCCCATTATACACGAGCCCTCTAGTTCACACAGTCATCAAATACATCTTTCCTAAAACTGGCCCGCCGGAGCAAGATTATATTATTCGCCACTAAGAAAAAATATATATTTACATAAAACAAAACAAAACAAAAAAAGACATATGTACCTGAAACGACTCACCCTTTGCTCTCTGCAGCTACATTGTCTTATCATGTTACATGTCTTATCTTGCTACATGTCTTATCTTGTTACATGTCTTATCTTGTTACATGCCTTATCTTGCCTGAGCGAAGAAATGACGGTCAATGGTTATTCGCCAATTGATCTGGTGGTGTTGACATACACTTCAATTTACGATCAGCTCATTTTTATTACTATTTTTTTTTTAAACAAACACCGTAGGAGCCTGGAGCTGGCCAGCTGTCCCTGATGGTCGATAGACATTTGAAACCAGTGGGTGAGAGATTTTCCTGTCAATGAACAACTCGTGCCTTCCCACTGTGAGCACAAAATTAAATGTTTTCCTGGGCTCTACGAAGTTTTCCAGAAGGACCTACGTCAGATATCAGAGGTCGACGCCATGCAACATAGTTACAGTTACAGCACAGCGATCGATGTTTCCTGTCGGAGTAGATGGTCTAACCTGGAACAAGAATGGGCCATCTATTTTGGACCGTGGTCAGTATCGATAATCCTATGATCAACTGTTATCCACACAAATAACAACTGGACTTGCATGTCCAATTACCGCTAAAAACATTCTTCCTTAAATTTATATATTTCTAGGTTCAGAAAATCCGACCAATGTCTAGTTATCGTGCGTCTAATATACACAGCGTGCGTGATCGTCCTCGATAAAATGTATCTACTGGTTGTGTTGCCGGCCGCATAAACTGACCTGCCTTAGGCTTGATGGGAGGATAGCACACCAACTTCACCGCAAAGGCGATGCGTAAGTGAATAGGACACAGACAAACTTCATAAATCCACGCAATAGAGTAAAACCAACAGCATTTGGATCAACCTGGTATCCCAAGTTTTCCGTCGTATAAAACCCAGACGTTATATTATCGTTGCAAAATGAAAATTGGGACCACTCTCATCTTCACAAAAACTGCGTATTTCCTGTACAAAAGTTCTATGCAATGATTTCTGAAATAACAAGAAGGTTCCCAGTGATCGTTCACCAACCTTCCTAACCTTAGTCACAAGCTTGCGTGTCACACATCTGGACGACATCCAAAAAAAAAAAATGTAAAGAGTGTTCGACGTTAGCTATTATACTTCTCATATTAGCAAGCGGTTTAAAAGATAATGATTCAAATCTCAAAAGTAAACACACATTACGCACTCCAGAATGGAACAGGTAAATAAAGAGCACGTTTCCAATAACAGAAATAGACAGCCATGTAAACCTGTCACTGTATGGAGCACACGAGCACTAGTTTGTAATGTCTAGTAATTGCATTATGAAAACGCCGCACACAGAATATAATAAACTGACATGGATGCACATAAGTGGATATCTGGGACAACCACCACCTTTGCCAACAGAGCACAGCTATTAGAACGTGTCATCTATTTGACACGGATCGCAAGCTGCTTCCCATCAAAGGGACAACGGTCTCTCCATGTTGTAGAAATCTCCCGGGCTACACAATAGATTTAAGCATAATTAGTTGAAACCTCTACATTACTCTCAACAAAAGCACTACCTCTTACAGATGTATAAGTGATCACATAACACAATAGTGTTATGTTATTTTTTTACCACGGTTGTGGACAGCTGAGATAACCACCACTACAGGAGGTTGAAAAGCTTATAAAATCCATAACCATAACAATACGGGAAATTAAGGGGACGCAGTGGCTCAATGGATATGGCGTCTGCTCATGGAGCGGCCGGGATCCGTTCTGCATCGGGGGATGACAGGATACGAAGATCGAGACCCGCATTTTTTCAGTAACTCAACGGTCCCTGGCTTCCTGTGGGTAGGGAAGCCCGACGTCTTGCTGTCTCGGATAAGGGCGAATCTATTTCGGAGGTGCCGTGTGTACGTTACGCACGTTAAAGAACCCTTGGCAGTTCAAACTCGATGGAAGAGTAGGCTTGAGTGCTGCTGTCCGGGCAAAATTTTCAAATTCCAAATTTCTACCCACAAAAAATTCTCAGCAAAAATTGGAAACTTCTAAAAGCCAGATAAACCTATCTCTTAGGATTGAAAGGCTTAAGAAGAAGAAAAAAAAAAAAAATACGGGATATTTTATAACTATTTTCAGTGTGCAAGTATACACGGTGTAGTAGTTCGTTGTGAGGTTAGATCATTCGACCAGTGGTTTTTGTATCTAAAGTCAAAGCTAAAGATTTATGTCAGATCTCTATAACCTATATTCAATCTGTAACCGTGGGATGTCATTACAGATGCTAGGCCCATCCAGATGAAGCAGTATTTTTGAAGACAGGGCGTGAACTTTGGGTCCAAATTATGCATGTAATAGTTTCGACAAAATCTTTGTGTTCTTGTTGCAACAATCTGATCACCATACTGTTTATAATCAGCAAGAATGTCTTCTGCGTTTGTGTAATGAATAAATAAACTTATAGACAAAAATAACTAGTTCTAGATATTTTATCTTGTGTCATTAAATTATTTCAGTAAGAGATCTCTTGAAAATCCCCACCACAGACGTTCACAATACTAGTCCCATACCAGCTTAAACAGACTTGGAGGGAGTCCTTTGAAAACCCCTTCAGAATCGTTTCCATTCATTAGTTTTTGTTATTGTTTCTTGTTACTAAATGTTTGAAAGATTTTGATAATTGTTACCTGTTGTTGTTGTTGTTGTTGTTTTGTGTGTACGTGTGTGGGCACATTTATTGTTTTGCCACTGTAGGTTTGTTGGTCTAATGAAGTCCTGTATTCTGTGTTTTCCTGACAATGCTGAGCCTGCCAAAACGATGTCCATTAATTGTTACCATTCGCCTGGAGTATCAGCTAACTGTTGGGAAAAAGTTTATAAACTCTATATATAGAAACCTTTTCAAAAATGCAAAACAATTTGGGTTGGGGAGGGGACGGGGGGGGGGGGGCATCGTAGCCAAAGGGTTACGCGCCCGTTCCTCCACGGAAAACTTTCATCTTGAGTTGAAACATACCTAGAGATGGGAAAAGATTAAGAATCTGTTGCTTTTAAGTGTCTCAATATTCACCTGGCTTCTTGAGTAATGAAGGCTGGCGTTCAGCCCACTTGAATAGGAAAAATGTACGTCTCGGAGGTCCTTCACACTTGTGCCCATAAAATGATTGAATGAAGAGTAGGCGGAGACGTGGCTGTCCGGGGGAAAATTCCCCCCTCGCCATCTCCCCCCTCCCCTCCTCATCACCTCCCCACTCATCATCTCACCCCTCGCCACCTTCCCCCCCTTCCCTCCCTCCCCATTCTTCTGATCAAATTATTAGGCAGGTACGCCCTTAGAGCCGAGATAATCCTGCTTACGTAGGACTGAAAGCCGCACACATAATAAAAAGAGTCTGAAGTGTGCGTAGAAAGCAAATGGCGATTTAGTTGAATTACCGCACAGCTTTGATGTCGCTCATAAGTGAACGAGGAGCACATCAAATAACCTATGTGTACATCATCATTAATAAAAGTGGCACTGGTAGGATTCTTATACTTATGTTGAAACCGTATTCATATTTATATTCCACATTTTTTTTTTTTTTTGGTTTGTTTTATAAATTTATAAGTGGTATTTGTGGAGTTCATGGGGTAATGATGCGTTAATGTTCTCTTTCTTCATCAAATGATAATTCATTTCAATAAACAATTAAGTTATATACTTATTTCTCTCTCTCTCTCTCTCTCGCTCTCTCTCTCTCTCTTTCTCTCTCTTTGTGTAAATTTAAATTTTAATATTATTTCCATTTATTCTTCTACATTTTTTTTTTAACTTGTTTCTTGTGTCATTTTATCTTTTTCTATTTTTCTATTTATTTTATTACTAATATTGATTGCCAAAAAAGCTGAAGTCTTTTTGTTTTGTTTTGTTTTGTTTTGCTTCGTTTTTTAATTTACCTATCCCACAATTTGTGCCTGTCACTTTTATTTCAGAGGTAGTAGAAAAAATCTTTTCGCAGGAAATAATACATATATATGCAATACGACTGCAAGGAGAATTAAGACTGGCGGATAAGATATTCGCCAAGCAACAACCAATATAGACATGGGTGACAGTTTGAATATACCACGTGTCGTTGACCCATCGGATAGATGGAACTCGAAAACCTGAGCTGGCAACTCAAGTAAGGGAAAGTTAAATTCAAACCTACGAGCCAGGTTCAGCTGTTTGAAGACTATCTGGGTTGCTGGCTGGATGGTGCTCTCGAGTGAGTTAAGGAATGAGAAATGGAAGAAGAAATGGAAAAAGTGTTGCTGTTGTTGAGGGATTATCATCTGCCAGATGGCGAAAACGCTGAGGGTTCAGATCCTATCAGGGATAGGAAAGATTAAATAATTGTTTCTTTCTTTTTTTTTTTTCTTCAGTAACTCAACGGTTCTCTGGCTTCTTGAATAGGGAAGCCTGGCGTCTAGTCGTCCCGGATAACGGTGACTATAAATTCGGAGGCCCTGTGTGTCAATTTACCATGCTAAAAAAGATGTCGTTGGTTAACGGCTGGAGATTAAAAATAGGCGGAGGAGTTACGCCGGGCTACTGTCCGAATTCTATATTTTTACTTCCTGAGTTTCAGTTCTTCCGAACAAACTGGGTAGACACTTAAAACTGAAATATCTTACTTATAAGCATTGAGAGACTGCATGCACAACAAAATGAGTTGAAATGTGCGAGGAGAACAGAATGACAATTTGGACAAAGTGCTGTACAGCTTTGATGTCAAGCAAAGATCAATGAGACACAAAATCTAATGTATGATACATGAACAACATAAATAAAAGTGATATCAGCTGGGGCTTCCCTACTCAATCAAGGGCAAAGAAAACGGAAAAGAAGAAGAAGAACAAAAACAAAAAGAAAATGGCTGTCATCACGAGTTTCACCTATTACTCGGGTACACACGACCTTACAACACAGATACGTATGCAAAATGTTTGTCCCAGGGCCCAGGACATACGGTTATCGCGAGTTCAACACGTAAATGGCTTACATTGCTAACAACAAAAATCGATATAACCTGGGCCAGCATGCCAAGATCAAGGTAAGATCTCAAAAGATTTATTGCTGAGTCGAAGCAAGAAGGAGGAAAAAGTATTTGATTAGTTCGCTTTCTCATGCTCTTCGAGTGGCATGACTCTTTCTCTTGCGATTCTTTGAAAAAAAAAAAAAAAGCAAAAACAAAAAAGTCGAAATTAAAGAGAAACTAGGCGCGTTCTCTGCAATATTTCTTCTTTTTCTTCTTCTTCTTCTTATTATTTTTTTAAAATAAACTTTACACCTTTTCAGAAATTGAATTGGACTCGCAGGAGTCCCATAGGATATTGTGTTATACATGCCATGTGCCAAATTCAAGAAGTAGCTTTTCTCTTGTACGAGACCATATAACAGACATGACAAACAGAGAAAGCAACCGTATGTTATAGGCATGCCAAATAAGAAAAACAACATTTTACTGATATTCTACCGTATTATAGCTATGCCAAATAGAAAGTAACGTGTCCTCAGTACGACACTATGCCACAGGTATCCCAAACAGAGAAAGTAACACTAAACGCTCACCATGTAACAAATGTGCCAAATACAAGATACTAATATTTCTCTTATGTGACACATGTCACAGATATGCCAAGTAGAGAAAGCAACATTCCGTACAAAGAAGACTTAAAAGGTTAATTTAATTTCATTCCAGATCGCTAAAAGACAGTGCCGGGTATGCGGATGATAGAGGATTTCAACATTTGGCTAGATGGACGTACAAATTACAGACCATTTATTTATCATATGAAGCACATATTATTTCTCTCTCTCTCTCTCTCTCCATGTCTGTCTGTTAGCCTGCCCTGCACTCTGTCTCTTTGTCTCTCTTTCGCTCTGTGTTTCTCTTTGTCTTCATCTGTTCGTACATTTCCACGCTTTTAAATTAATGAGTTACTGCAGGTTGTCTCGTGAGTATAGGAAATACCTACTCAGATAGATCATATAACTAATGGAAAGTATCACCATCAGACACTTTTTTTTTTTTTTTTATACGTCTCTACGTCTTTTGGAAGGGCATAGCACAGGATATCATTTACAATACATTATTGTTCTGCCACTTCTAAATGCTTGTTTTGGGCATGCAAATGTACCTGGAACTGCTGTGTCAGTCGGAGAAAGTTAATTAACGTTTGTGTGTGTGCATGTACCCAGTATCTACAGCATCGTGATGCAGGCTATGTAGTTTGAATCCCAGACCACCGGCTCCCCAAGAAAATGCTGTGCGGTGAACTCCAGCATGGTAAGCGCTCCCATCTAGGCCAGAAATAGAGCTTCAAAGATACCCTGAAAGCCTCTCTGAAGGGCTTCAACATCAGCCACGGTACGTGAAAGCTCACTGCAATGGACATACCAAGGTGGCAGCCAGCTGTCCGCAAAAGCACCAAATTCAGTGAGGCCACCAGAATCGCTGTAGCAGAGCAACGCAGACAGCCCAGGACAACGCAGCGCCAGAAAGTCCCCGACAGCTGCCACCATTCCCTGTCCACACTGCGTCAGAACCTTCCGGGCGCGGAATGACTTTTTCAGCCATCTGCGCACTCACAGAGCCCAATCCACCGACCCCCAGGATGACAAGGTGATGCTCGTCGATCCTGACAGACGAAACGATATTTATGTGTGTGTTTCTCTCAATGTCGATAGGATAGGAAACCGAACGTATGATGACATGACGCACCAAAAACGCCGAGATAATCTTCACCAGGAAGTTGAAAGACGTATATAACGTAAACCGAAAACGGACATCGGTGCATTTTGTCTTTAACATGATGACACAGCTTCGTACCATGAGCCTATTAAGTAAACTAAAATTCCTCCCAGTCAGCTGATGAAAGATTTTCAGAGAGTCAACACATTCTATGTGAAGTAGCACCTGGTTATATTTGCTACAACAGTGTATTAGTATCTCTTCATTCCCTTTCCCCATCTTTCCTCCGTTTTGCAAGCTACTCGTTGAAGGTTAAAAGAGGGTGGGCAAGAGGAGAGGGGATTCACCAGGCTAAATTATATCAAAGTTTTTCCGCAAAGCAATGTGAACCTAACGCTCCCGTTGATAAATATATGCAAGAAGTTGCCTTTATACTCCTTTTCTAGAAATAAAAACAGAATGGCTGTTCTTGCCGGAATAGTGGTGGCCGCGGAGTCTTCCTGCCAGTCAAGTGTCTGCATCAGGAACAGCGCCGTGTGAAAGACCAGTGTTCACTTCTCTAAACAATGTTTGCGTCGCCACTGCTTATTAATTATCACTAACCGTAGAAATGCCAGGAGCCTGAGAAGTGGAAGTTCGGATGTTTAAATAAATTCTTCAAAAACGACCCTTGCGTTTATTATTATTATTTTTTTAACAGTAGGACAAATTATGACGAACCGTTCTGTTATCCAGCATGCAGTGACTTAACAATGGGGTAGTGGTATGGTATCAACATCGGAGGTTTTACACTAACTGGCTTGACCCGTCGCTTTCTTAACACTATAAACGTGTCCAACTAATCTAAAATAATATACGCTTTGTAAAGTAGTTTTCGTGAACCAAAATAAAAAGGGTCCATCGGTATAGTTGCCAGAGCAGAATTATTACCCAAACCAAGATTTGGAAGAAAAAAAAAAATACCCTTCGTTGTGTTCCTGTCGAGAGTTAAGAAAATCAACTCTCACCTATGATAATGAAATCAACCCAACTAGATTCATCCCTTTAAATGTTAAACTATAGCCCCCCAGAACCAACACTTTTTGAGAGCTGCTAAAAGCAAAAAAAATACTGCTTCTGAGGTATTGAATACTCCCCCAACTGAAGTTGCCATGGTTGTAGGGTCAAAGAGCTTGGCATATTTTATTAGTTTTACTTAAATGAAAAGCTCCATCTCAAAAAATGGCTAACCTAAGCCCAACTACGAACTTTTTTTTAATAACCCCTAATCCGTGATTAAAGTTGAATAAGAAAGAGCTATCAACTTATTTCACATGGAAAAAAAGGCATCCTGTATGTTTTCTTACATGAAATAAATTTTTCTTTATGTGTAAGTGCTGTTAATGGTATTTATTATTGATGTAGTTTGGATCAATGGATTTTCCGAACAGGTAAAAGCTTGAGCTTATCGCTAGCCAGTATCCTTTCAAATTTCCTAATCTTGTGCGCTTTTCAATCATTGTTAAATTATGTACAGAGTTTCAGTTTAAAATTTATTATAAAAAGAAAATGGATCGCTCAAATGAAAATTCGAAAATCCCGAAAAGTTTTGCTTCCTTTTGTTCAGATTGTATGCTAGATGTAGCTTAGAGTGTACTAATATTTGAGAGAAAATAGATCATCTGAGTTATTTCTATTCCTCACGATCATACAATAGGAGGAGTTGTTACATATAAATTATGGGCAGTTTTACTACCATTATCATCTCTTCACATATATCACTATTATCATTATCGTCAATATTATTACTACATGTACTGCCATTATTATTATCGAGTGGATAGAATGGCCGAGTGACTCGACTTCTCGTAAATGGTGTATAGGTTAGGTTAGAAAGATATGAATTTGTCTAGGCTGCACAGATGTCTTAAATCGGGTATAGTCTAGACCCGTGTTTTTTCAACATTTCTTGAGCGACGGCAATTTGTAAAAATAGAAGGAAAAAATGTACCGATACTAACCAAAATCTATAATAAAAATCTGCAACAAAAACGCATAAAAGGCTTATGGACTAAAAAACCACTGACCATCCATCTGAAATTTGGCCTGCAGCATTCTTGCATGAAGATCTGTGTTTCTATGTATATAAAGTCGAGAAAAGCTCATTGTGTTTGACATCCTTGTGAAAAAGCGATAATAATTCTCGAATGGTGCGTTCGATAGAATGACGCGTTCAAAACACCATAACGTTTTCTTTAGGATTCAGTTTAATTATCCAAAATGTCAGCATCGAGATGCACACGATTTCCATACATTTTAAATTTGCAGGGCAGTATCGGTTTCACTTAGGGTTCTGTTCTAGTGTTACAAAATTTGACTGTAGCTGATTTTCAAACTGGACATAGCAGAAGACTTAAGGACTTAAGTGAACTGTGTAATTTCCTACAGTACATCTGATGATCGCGCACAACATACTGGCACCCCGCTGCACAGTGGTGGAAATCACTGGTCCAGACTGTCAAACGCCGATGTCGTTTCTGTTGGAGTTTAGCCTTAAACCATCTTCGGACGGACATGTCGGTTTCGGAACTGAAATAATCAGATTTACTTAATTCATGCGACGATTTAAGGACAATCAAGTAAAATATGACCCTTCCTCTCTTTATAGAATACGTGGCAACGTAGCCAGAGGACTCGCGCCGTCATTATTAATGTTATATTTAATTTTTCAGCCTTAGAGACGAATGACGAAAATACTCGGGTATAAATGAATGATTTTAATCCACAAAGAAGTATACCCTTTATTTCCTCCACGTCAATCCTGTTCAACACTGTCAACAGCTCTATGCCCTTGACCGTCTGTTACAAACGTTTAGGGGGAAAATCGATATCTTGTGGGTCATGTAACCCTTTGTATTAGAAATACACGGGGTATAGAAACTCAGTTCTGTCCCTATTCCCTATCAGTCAAATTTAGTCTTTAATCAATCAATCAATCAATCAAATAATCAATCAATCAATCAAATAATCAATCAATCAATCAATCAATCAATCAATCAAATAATCTATCTATCTATCTATCTATCTATCTATCTATCTATCTATCTATCTATCTATCTATCTATCTATCTATC
>JBCAUA010093247.1:0-10449 GCA_038406235.1 Peronia verruculata
TGTGTGTGTGTGTGTGTGCGTGCGTGCGTGTGTGTGTGTGTGTGTGTGTGTGTGTGTGTGTGTGTGTGTGTGTGTGTTTTGAAAAAGTATTTTTAAAAACTAGAATATCATAGAGGTTAGGTTTCTTTACAATATCGAAAAAATAACTCCTACCCTATTCGTGATTTATTTGTGCATGATATAAAATCCAACATATTAATCCTTTGACACTTTTAGGGTTAAGTAGTTTCCACACTGTTGTTCTGTCTCCCCACTCTCTTTCTCTTCTGGCTTTTCTCTCTCTCCCCTCTTTTTTGTGCCACTTTAAACTGTTTGTTTGCTGACCGATGTTTCTAGTTGTATAGATCTAAAGGATGGACCTGATCAACATTCGGCTAATTCTCATCTTCAACGACATGGGCGTAGTGATGATAGATCTGCACCCTCCCTATTCCCTTCCTTCTCTCCATTTCCATGGCTGACATCATAGTTGTCGGCTGATTCAGTTTGTTGGCGGGCACAACAAAAGCGAATGCAGACCTAGAAATTTAAATAACGGACTGCGTGACCTTACCATAAATAAATCTGTGGGTTTATGAATTTACATCATTCTATATTTTTGTTTGCCCGCTTGATGGCGGTGTGGAAAATCCGATGAATTATCATGGCCGAAACAATAAAGGGAAGAGGGCGTCACGGATCCGATTTTTTTTGGGGGGATTGTTAATTTTGAATTCGATCCCTGGCGTCCCGGATGCCTCCAGTGAAGCGTTTAATTTGATACGTTCACGGTGAATGCGCAAGCAAGAACATAGTTGTACCGATTTTGGAGTGAGTGTGCGCCTTTGTATATTTGTATATGTGTTACTGTGACGTTGATGTTACCCCGCCGCCTGGAGAGTACGCATGGCCCGGTGCACAGGGGTGTGCACGCCGGCGAGCCTGAGGAGGGGAACAAAGGAAAAATAGGCAGACAAACTGAATACCGAGGGCGTGTGTCGACTGTCGGGGTCAGAGTTCCACACCTGAGACGGGCACAGATTCACCCCAGCCGTGTCCTCTGTCACATTGCCTACTAGTCTACAGTGCAAACAGTTTGGGTATTCTTCCTTGTTTATTTTGTTTGCTTCAAACGTTTTCACCACCAACCTTGATTTACTGGCTTCCATGCTTTCTGCTCATATGTCTATCTCTCGTTTTCTCCCCCCGCCCCCCCCCCCGCAACCTCGTTATTTATTTATTTTTCCACACAAGCAACTGATCAAAAAGGGAGGAAGGACTAACACTCACACGAACGAAGCTGAGCTGCGCTGAGTCATTTTTTCCTCCGGCTTTGTAGTGGCCATCGTTCTGGCAGGATATATATCTAAACATAAGCGCTGATAGATCAGCATGAAAATGTCTGTCATTCTCAAATGAAGTGTTGAACAGTATAGACCCCCCCCCCCCCCACACACACACACATACACAGAGTATTGGTATACATAATATTCATTAATGATGTTTTTGTTCTGTTTTCTTTTCTTTCTTTTTTTTTTTTTAAATCTTTTGTGTGAGTGCATTAGCTAAAAACAGTCAGATAATTTTGATAATCATTATTGGATTTTTTATTTCGTGGCTGTTGGAACACGTTAGTATTAGTGTGTTAGTGAAAGTCAGAATTATTGTTGATGTAAAGGTAATGACTCAGTAGCAAAACAGATAGGTCATGTTTCGATGATGAAATACGTGTGCTATGGCCCATGCCGATTGTCACTGAGCATGGTTTTCGAACTGCAACGACAGAAGGGAAAGGAAGAGCGTGGAAATGGTGAGAGGAGGTATATAACCTCCAGTCTGGCCATCCACCAATTGATCTACTAGAGGAGATAAAAATTGATCTCACAAACCTAGGGTCCTAAGAACAGACACACCTATAGAATTGGGGGTAGAAAATTGGCTAGCTGCTGCGATGAAAATATCCCATTTCCTGTAAGTAGAATGACAGTCGGAATGTTGGAGAGAGGTCTAGAAATGATCGTCTTACACTGAGCAAATTAGAGAAAGTCTGGTTTTCTTCACTCACAAGTAGGTGCGTCATTGGGCTTCTTACCTGTACGTGGCTGTTTGGTGTGAGCCACTCTATGATGCTGCTTGTGATAGAGCAAGAGTCCGATACTGATATTCAGTAGATTCATTTTGTATACCAGCAATGATGTTAAGAAAAAAATAGTTGGCTCGGGATCCTGAGATTCGGGCGCTAGTACTCTAGGACATTTGAGTGGCGACAATATCGCGGACTTTCCCACAATGCAAAATCAGCAAAGAAAGTATGGGGCGTTAAAGATCCAGATTAAATACGGGTTTAATAAAAGACCTCACGATTTCCGCGATCTTCTTCCTACTAACTTATTCTGAGCATTCTCGTCCAGACAGAAAACGGTGTAACAGACATTCATATTGGTCCAGCTCCTGCATTTTGCAAAGTATGTCTGTGAATCGTGTCTTTATTTTGGTTCTTGTTATATTTTTCATGCATTGTCTATGTCTTTCTCTTTCTCCTTGTTTTTCTGTTGAACATTATTTGCGTCTTCTATGTCTCATTCACTTTCATACTGGTCTAACACGGCTAGGTTTCCCACCAGGTAGGACTCTGTCGCCGTCTCAGAAAGCTCAGGATAGGATCTTCTCCACATTACAATTCAGAAAGCATAACATTGGGGTCTCTTCCACACTGAGTGACTCAGATTTCAAATGCCCCACGTCCGAACCAACGCCTGGGGCCATTCTCAGTTATTATGGAGGCAGCCTAGCACGAACTCATCCCAAAATGAAGAAAGGCTCTCCCCTTTCACCCAGTTTCCCAACACTGTCAGGGCATTACGTTGACCTAGATCTTCTTCCTACCCAGTTATTGACAGGGTCGCCCAATGTTAAGAGAGTCGCTGTGCTAATGTTAGAACTAATTTAGGTCGACTTCTTTCAATCCTCGTTGCCCTCTCTAGTTGGGTCTAGAAAGACAAGCCAGTGGTAATTGATAACTAGGGCGGAGAATCATTATCATTCAGCCCCGAGTCTTGTATAAGGAAGACAACCAAGCAGCTTTACATGCATGTCTTATACGCATGTTGTTATGACACAACAGACTCTTCCAGGGAACAAGCTGTAAAAAATTGTTGCACCTCATCATGTTAATTTATGCTTATTAGATAATGGGCAGAAAGCATTCTGTAAAAATGTTAATGGTAATTCGTTTTCCGCCCATGAAAACTTTATCAAACCAGTTGGTCGTCGCCACTTTCTCCAAAACACGGAGTACGCATTGCTATTGCATGAGCAAAATCAGTGATGAGATGAAAAACATGATAGACTGGTTTGCATGATTATGGATAGTTAACTCAGTAAGTCATGGCCCTTTGTACTGGTTTTGATATGTTACTGGTCTTCCCCTTAGATCTTTTCTGCGACAGATGACCGAGGTGGAAATATTGTCCCAGGTCCTCATTGCATTACCATGACATTAAGAAACATGTCAAGCTGATCTACTTTTATGATTATGAGGTCAGTAGGCTGATGCTACCATTGGTTCTAACCTCCCATGCAGAGGTATCACAACTGGCCCACATTGAAAACAAAGCTACCATTAGGTGCCAATACGTACTGCAGCTGACGCGACCTAAATGTCTGGCTGGTCTCATTTCTTTCTGTATTATTTTTTATTCTTGTGAGATGCCGAATGGCATCTAGAACTGATGAGAAGAAAAGTAGAGCATGGGGAATATGAAGAAAAGGGAGGGGGGGGGGAGGATGTGATATATCAGTGCTGTGCTGCTATTTCTGTTAGAAGAGGCGGTTTTATTATTGGATACTTGTTTCTTAATTTGGAAATATGGAGCAAGAACAAATGTGCTGCCCGCACTGACAGACAATGAAATGGACCAGTTTGCCACCAAACCTTGACCAGTTTACCGATGCTCAGCTGAACTTATAGACTGACCTAGTTTTTTTCCTTCTGTGACCCATGTCCACTTAAAATACATTTTCATTATATTTTTAGTCGATTTAGTGGCACGATTCTGTGTCATTTAGGTACGGGCCATCCCGTCAGAGAGATCTGAAATGGATCGGGACTCGTGAAAAAGAAAGATAAATATAACCTTTTTCTCTGCATTCATACTCTCCCCCTCCCCTGCCCATTTCCCATCCCTTATCGCCTCAGCACACACATACCTCAGAAAATACCATCTTACACAGTTCTTTTTTTATATATATATCATTATGGTGGTTCGAGCAAAAAAAAAAAGGATACAGCTGCCCCTTTGCCAAGTGGATAGGGATCAGTGGGTCAATGTCAGTAGTAGGGTAGCATCACCCACTGTATGCACTCCCCCCCCCCCCCCTCTCACTCTATGTCGGGAGGGGGGTGCTTATTTGTTTGCATGCACGTGAGTACTTGTGTTTATTTTTGTTCAGTGGCATTGCTGAATGAGATAGGAGATTCAGAAGGAAAAAGACAAAGAATAAAGAACTGGAAGAAGCGTAAGTGAGGAGAAGGGAGATATCGACAGTATAGAGCGGCCAAGACCAGGCCTACATACAACTTTTCGATTCCTTGTTTTCTTTCTATCGCTCTTCTCGACACAACTGGGTCACGAGGATAATAAGGTCATACTGTGGCCCGCTTTCTGGAGCGGAGTGGGAAAGAAAGAAGTGAGCCACACTGGAGTTTTAGTACAATTAAATTTGAGTACTGGTAAGAGCGAAGCAGGTACACCCCACAGCGGCGCAACTGGATATTATGATTCGCATAAGCCCAGATAAGGCTGAATAAACTTTGTTCGTTCGTGACATTTTCGTGTAGACAAAGCACAGAGTCGAAAGTAGGAACAGTGTACCAAGTCGAAGTGCAGTTCAGCTCTTTTACTCTATTCTTGGCCTTACTTCTTCCACTGGGTTCGCACTCACCTTCCTCTCATATACGTATCTATTCGCATCCATATTATCCCTGTTGTTCGTTTTTTAAAGTCAAAAGTGGTTAGAAAAACAAACAAACAAACGATGTCTTTCAAGCAACAGCAGAATACCAGAGGGATAGGTAGGGTGCCAGTATTAAGAACTGCAATTTGGAGAAAGTGTTTTAGGGGCAAAGTTAAAAAAAAAAAAAGTCTTCACATATTATTGCCATCACCACAGACTGAAATATCTTCCGGTTACAACTGCCAGCCCCTCTTACTTACACAGCATCACACCGTATAGTTTGCTTTCACTGATTTTAGATGTCAAATCAGAGCCTGTCATGCACTGAACTTTCTAACGCCATTATGTGATTGTCTTCAGGTGTCTTGTTTGTCCTACTTTCGACATGTCTTTGTGTACTCACTGTCTTTGTGTACTTCAGTCTTTGTCCATATATTCCTCCATTTTCCATACCTGTGGTATAGGACCTTTCTTTGTTGAGGTTTCCCAAGAGCCACACCACCAAATAAGAAAATATGAATAAATATAACAGTAAGAAAGTTGGGTAGACTGCATGTTAGATGGAAAAACCCTGAATGCTCAAGTCAGATTCACTTCTGTCTGTTGTTCATCCTTAACTATGCTCTCAGCTTCGTGGTGACGGAACTTATGCAGTCAGACCTCCATAAAATCATCGTGTCACCTCAACCCCTCACATCAGATCATGTCAAAGTCTTTCTATACCAAATACTCAGAGGTGAGTTGCTGTATGTCCAACATGTATAACCTACAGTGCATTATTATTAGTAGTAATATTATTATTATTATTATTATTACTATGGTCACAAGTTGCTATACATCTTCTTGTTGAACAGGCTTACTCTGGACTGTAGTATTGTAAACATACAGTTTTCATTTTTGTTCTGTTCCATTGAACAAAACTGACAGCAGATATATTGGAGGCAATAAACAGTCTGCTTAAGAATTAGCCTTATTTTTCCTTGTCCATGTATTAGGTGAAAATTTACTTATAGTTCGGTCATAAATTTGATCCTGAATTAGTAATATAAATGAATACCTGCAGGCCAGCTGACAGTACAAAACATATTTTATGTTTTATAAATGATTTTGTTACTTGCGCACCAGATGATGATTCGATTGTTTGTGTTATGATTCAGGTCTAAAATACCTCCACTCAGCCCGGGTTCTACATCGAGACATCAAACCAGGCAACCTTCTGGTCAACAGTAACTGTTGTCTAAAGGTGAGAAGTCCTAGAAGTCACTTTTACCAAAGTGCAGTGTCAGAAAAAAGAACAAGTCTTGAAGTGAAGATCAGTGATCCCCTGTGCCACTTGGGCCAAACAGTACACTACAGTTATAATGGTTCATAGGTGTTGCCATATCTGTATCTGCAGATCTGATGCCTCAGGCAGTAATTTGACACCTTAGTCCCTGAGAGCCATTCCATCTGGCTGCCCAGTTTTTTGTCCTGGACAGCAAATTCCTTAAGCACAACCAGTATACCCACTTTTAAAAGACCTTTGCATCAATATTTGGCTTCCTGTTTACTTCTCTCATGACCTGCTGTGCTATCTCATGCAGCATTCTGTGGAATAATTATAACAATTATAAAAGATGTGGCCAGGTTAAAGGAAACATTGGGACACTGTTAAATACCTTGTTCTTGCCATGGTTGAAGAGACTTACCTATAGCCAAGGAAGTTTGTATATATAATATCTTGCAAACAGACACCAGTAACTGAAGCAAAACTCTCAAGAACGGTCAGAGTGTGTCAAAATGAAGATAGATCTTCATAGTAATCATAGCACATAGGAGTCCAATACCTGGGCAAGCTAACGGTAGTCCTGCGCTGATCTAATGTTACATTAGTTTTTGTTATTTCCCCCCCCCCCCCCACACACACACACACCCATCTCTTACCACCTGTCTCCAGCTCCATCAGCCAACACCAGTCATCCACAACCTTGTGCTGGATGTTGGTGGTCACTCAGTGAGCCATACCTTTGCCGATGATGACAAATCCCAGAGCCAAATGTCTGACAACTTTGGTGATGACCAATGATAGGGCTGAGGCAAGATTGGCCTTGTTCCACCCATAGCCACTTATCATGATATATGCAGAAATGTTCAGATTTTGGTTATGGAAGATAAAGAAAAATAATAAATATATTATGCAGTCCAGAGGGATAGTTCATGTTCAACTAAACACCAGCCTGGAATTTGTACCCCTTTTAGAAATAGAACACACACTTATGTCACCGATCCCGTGCATTATTTTTTATGTCAATGGTAATGAACAGTTGGGAGTGTTTGTACCTCCTGTTAAACATAGACCGATTGCCAGCCGCTGGCTTGGTTGGAACAAATCTACTATAGGGTCAGCATAGGCAATGAAAATAACCTTCTGGAAAAGCAGAGCTACCCAAAAGTGAACCATAGTAAACATGGGCATATGGGCTAAACAATTAATGGACTGCTTAGTGGTGGGAGTCGTTGTGGCCATAGCATTAATAATATAGGGAGGCATCTGCAACTCGGCGAAAATCTCACATCGTGGTGGTCGCCGGTTCAACTTTTGGATTCCATTGTTGGAAGATGGGAAAGATTTGACTATTAGAATCTGCATTTTTGTCAGTGACTGTAGGGTCCCTGGCTTGTTGGGTACAGAACCTCGATGTCTAGCCGTCTTGGCTTAGAGCAAATAAATTTCAAAAGTCTCAAAGGCAGAGGCAGCAAAGATTTCCATGTATATTGTTCCCAGCTTCTGCCACTCGATTATGGGCACCCATCCAGATTACTGTCTGGATAATATGTGTAGAAATTACCATGTAGTATGAGCTTGAGATTTTAACTGGTGTGGAGTAGAGCAACTAACATAGGAACAAAACTATTTCCTGGATTGGAATACAGTTGGTTGTTACTGAATCTGAGAATAAAATTTTAGATCATGTCCTGTTGGGCATTTCTATAGCACAGACGTAGCACGTTTACTCTTCACTTTTTGACTCTTGGAAACCCGCATTTGACAGACAGGTATATATTCCTTGATCACAATGCCTTATGTCATGGATAAGTTTTGATCATACTGATTTTGTCCTTGGTTTCAGATTTGAGATATTTCCCCTAATATTTATGCTTCTGTTGATGTTGGTGATATGGTCCACAAATATTCAATGATACAATGTTTGTTTATTGAATCTAATTGTACATTTTTAAAAATTTACTAAGTATTTGTTCTGGTCATTTTTTTTTTCTCTCTTTTTCTTTTTTTTTTTTTTTCGTCCTCACAGCAGGGTTCTCAATAGTTCATATTGATCAATTTTTTGTTCTTTAATATTTGATTTAACTATTTGATGAAAGAAAAAATTGATGAAGTAATTTGTGGTGATCTTTATGGCAGATCTGTGACTTTGGACTAGCGCGAATCATGGAGCCAGATGAGAATGTGGCCATGACACAGGAGGTGGTAACGCAGTACTACCGCGCACCAGAGATCCTGATGGGCGCTGTCCATTACAGCTCGGCTGTTGACATCTGGTCAGTGGGCTGTATCTTTGCTGAGCTGCTCAGTCGTAGAATCTTGTTCCAAGCCTCCCCCCCCTATCTTGTTTACAATATGGAACACATTGTATGGTGAAGAATTTGTATTGCATGAGGTATTATTTTGCAGTTTATGGATGTAACACCTAACAGGATTGTTCTGAAAGGCAGTTGGTCATATATAACTTACACAGGATAATCTGTTTTCTCGCTTTCTCTTTTCAGATCAAGCTCGGTTAAATGTGTGGGTTCTTGATGGTGACCCAAATCATACCGGTCTTCTTAAGTATGCTTTAAAAGAAGAGACATTTAGTGATACATTAGTCATGCTAGTGGCATCGATGGCTCAACCATGGTCAGTGATGGAGACCTTGAGCAAGTGGGCAGAGGTGCTCAGTGATCACATAAACAAAATCAAGATCCCTGCGGACAAAATGCAGGAATATGAGCAGAGCTGTGAGTATGCATTTTGATCGGTCTGAACATGTTTATTGCACTGAAGTGCATTTGGCAGTAGTTTGTTTGGGTTGTTAGTTAAAATTACTGTTTATAGCTCAAGAGGTCACTTGTGAAAGTTTGAAAACGTTCATGGGGTGCACCCCTTCTTTTCCCCCCCCCCCCCCCCTGTTTTTTGTTTGTTAATTTTTTTATTTGTTGTTTTGTCCCACCGAATATGAAGCCATGAATCGTCTCCTGTGAGATAAGTCTATATCTACTTGACTGATTTAGATTTAAACCATGTGATAAGCAGTCATTAATTATACTGAAAGATCGAATCAGTTTTCAGAATTGCAGTCCATATTCCTTGAGTTGTTCATGCAATAATGTTGTCAAATTAGATTCTAGAAGATGAAGGGATGTGAGACATTTATCACCCTGCATTTGTTGCTTCAGTTTAGAAGAGGAAGACCATGTCACTTATATATTGAATTAAATTATTTATATCATGAACATTGCGGGGAATATGTGGAAATTGTCTGTAGACAATAGAGTAAAACTAATTGAAAGAAAACAGAAGAAGTAGTTTGCACTGAAAACATTATTGTCTAAGTATCCAACTCAATTTTATAGATCATTCCCTTCCAAACTCTTGCTTTAATTTAATTAATAAAAGGTGATTAAATATATGACAATGCTGTGATCATTAATCTCCACTCTGTATTTTTTGTTATGGTGTTTGAGTATTGTTCTCCGTATGTATTCTTATTTTTTAATAGCGTTTGAATATTGTTCTCAGTTCGAACACTAATTTTCATGTGAATATTTATTCTGCTTATCATCTTCACTCAGACTGTGGCCTATTTCTGTTGGTACCAACCACACTCAAAACTTGAATTGGCCATTCATGTATGTTAGATCATATAGACATATCAATCTTATTGACTTCTTGGTAATCGATGCTATCCGATGGCTAGTCTCTGTTATGATAATATCCATTTGATTTTCAACCAGTAATTACCATTAGCCCATGTGATATAACTCACTGGTGAAAACTTAATGTCAAATTAATACAGAAGCTCTCAAAGATTCTCCAGACTGAATTATAGAGTTGAGTGTGAAAATCATTACTTTTTTCCCTTTTATGTGGAATAGGTTTTAAGATGTTGTTGTTGTTGGTGATGATGGATTTTTTTTTAAATTAAAAAAAGGAAATAAACCTGAATGATCTGGAGACAAATGTCTCACAGCGTCAAAATGAGACCTATGTCGATTTTTCACACTATGGAGTTTTTGGCATCATGTGAAAGCTTATTTCGTGCTTTCAGATGGTAAAAAAGTTTCATGCTAGCTTTATTCTAGCCAGAGATATTGCAATGTAAAGAGACAAGGGGGGACCTTCCAGCAATGGCCGAAATTCTGAGAAATGAACGGTTGAATGCATAAATCTATATGCCTTCTCACAAAGACCCGATTTTTTTAGAAAAGTAATATTTACAAAAACCGATACTGTCTTGTTCAGAAATGAATGCA
>JBCAUA010093258.1:0-10449 GCA_038406235.1 Peronia verruculata
CTCCTCCTATTCCTTCCTCTACCCCCTCCTCCATCTCTGTATCCTCCCTCCACCCACCCACCCCCCTCCTCAGTTTCCCGGTTCCCCAACTCACGCCTGATCAAGGTTTCTCTCCACGCTGGCCTCTCTGATCAGGCAAGTTGCTGCTATGCGGTTTCCCAGATAGTTTGGAGGAATGAAACTGCGTGTGGAATGGTGGTGGCGGGGGGAGGGAGGGGGGTAGACGTGCAAGGCACGGGAGTAGGGAGTGGATGAAGCAAATGAGGGTGAGGCGAATTGGGGTGGAGAAGGAAAGGGTTGTACAATTGGTGCCCATCTCTTTCTGTCTCTCTCTCCTCTCTTTTTTTTTTCTCTCGCTCCCTCACTCCATCTCAGCGGTGCCTGTCAGTGCCGCTAGATGAAGGGGGAAAATTCTGGGTTGCTATGGTTACCAGAGGGCTGCCTGCCTCCTCGTCGCTATGTTGATGAGTTTTAGGGGAAATGGCAAACCCCTGTGGACGCTTTTCTCTCTGTCGCTCTCTTGCTCTCTTTCGCTTTATCGTTTTATTCTCAGTGGCGCTCCTTCCTTCTTTCTCTCGATCCTCCCTTCACAATTTTCATTTCACGATTGTCTCTTTCTGTCCATTTTTCCCCGTTGACTGACGGACCAACAGAATTTTGACCGATCTATCGGTTGATCGACTTACTTACTGACTCATTCACTCACTCTCATTCACTCATTCACTCTCACTCACTCTCTCACTCATTCACTCACTTACTCACTGACACACTCACTCACTCACTCATCCACGTTCACCATGTTACTCACTCTCTAACTTATTTATTCATTCACTCTTCACTTTTTCACCCGCTCTCTCTTTCACCTCCCTCCCTCATCCACATTCACCTTATTACTCACCCCCTCTGTTACCCATTTACTCACTCATTCATTCACTCCACTCATTCACTCACTCACTCACTCACGCACACACTCACTCATCGACTGACTGACTGACTGACTGTTTCACTGACTGACTGACTCTCTCTCTCACTCACACACACACACACACACACGCGCACACACGCACACACACGTTCATTCACTCACTCGTTCACCTTTTTTAATCAACTACTCATTCATCTATCCACTTATTCACTCACTCACTCACTCATTCACTCTTACACATGCACGCTCTCTCTGACTACCTCCCTCACTCACTTATTCACTAGTTCACTCTCTCATGCAGCCATTGAATCGTGCATTCATGTATTCACCTTTTTTTAGTCTCCTCACTACCCCGTCTGATATCCTTTTTCAGTTATTTGCTGATGTACTGCCAGTCACGAAGATGGAGTGTCATCTTAGGACGTATTATGAAGTCCTGAATGAAAGGATTGTAGATAATCCCATGCTATGTCGAGTGCGATCAGACATTAACTATCGCATACTTCTGTGTGATCCTGTTTTCTATTATAATACATGAGATAAAAACATGAGATTACGTTTGCTTTATATACCTTATTATTATTATTTATGTTATTATTTAGGAAATATGTTATTTATTTAGGAGGTAGTTCGCAAAACCATCAAAAAGAACGGGGTGTGATATAACTTTTTTGATATTGTAGGTAGTTTGTAAAACATAAAAAAAGGGGGGGATGTGATATCCCTAGTGTGTTTTGGGAGGGGGGGGGAAGAAAGTAGATGTTCGGGGGGGGGGGAAGTAGCTGTTCTGCAAAATGGAGTGATAAACCTTCTTTTTTTATCTTTCTTTCTTTTATAAGAGGTTGTTTGCAAAACATCAAAAACCAGGGAGTGTGATAGGTCTTTCTTTTGATGTAGTGGGTAGTTTGTACAACTTCATCAGAAAC
The DNA here is from genome assembly GCA_038406235.1 of Peronia verruculata. Taxonomy (NCBI): domain Eukaryota; kingdom Metazoa; phylum Mollusca; class Gastropoda; order Systellommatophora; family Onchidiidae; genus Peronia; species Peronia verruculata. Next base: position 1,852 of record JBCAUA010093258.1, read on the forward strand.
CAGGGGGGGGGGTGGAAAAACAAAAAAGGGCATCTATTCGACAAACAAAACACACACCAAACGTTAACGGTGGGAGTGTCATTACACGTGGGATTCTGTTTAAAACAGTTCACAATAGATCAGAAAACAAAACTCAGAATAATAATGATGATATCCATTATACTTCCATTATTTGTTTATTTCTTTATGTTTTTTATTTATTCATTTATTTAGTTAGTTATGTATTTATTGATTTTATTTATTTGTATGTTTATGCATTTCACTTGTAGACCTTTGAAAAGTCTTGATGTCACACAGTCTCAACTTTACCTGGCTGTCCTCGGGTCATGCACTCTTACGATCAACTTGTAGACCTCTGAAAAGTCTTGATGTCGCACAGTCTCGACTTTACGTGGTTGTCCACGAGTCAGGCACTCTTACGATCTACTTGTAGACCTCTGCAAAGTCTTGATGTCGCACAGTCTCGACTTGACGTTGTTGTCCACGAGTCAGGCACTCTTACGATCTATAAGGAACAGTAGAATTTTTATGTTTCTCAGGCATTTGTTTTCCCTGTTCCGTGGGTTTTTTTTTTTTTTGGGGGGGGGGGCAGTGAAGGAACAGGTAGCTTCAGGCTAGCCGTGTAAGTATGGCAGGGTGCAGTTCAAAACTTATTAATTAAGAAATATATCTATACTTTTGTGCATATCCGCTCCTTTAATAGTGCCATTTGCTCGGAAAAGGACCATCTATCGGGGCCTAGCAAGAAATAGGGCTTGCCTTACGAAAATTGAGGAATGAAATTACCAATGAGAAACAACGGAATAATAAAGGATGAGAGCGTGATTCTGATCAGTGCCCAGAGGAGCAATAAACCATGCATGTCTTCGGTAGCGAAAGTCGTGGTGCATAAAACTGGTGATGGAAACCGACTCGGCATACATTGACTTGTGCGGGCCATGCTGCCGATGGACCATGAGCAACAATCATTATCATGTTGTGACCTATACAGCGGTTCTCATTGGAAGATGGTAAACCAAATCTTGCAGGGTTATATACAATGGGAGAAGAGACGATAATCGAGTATAAGAAAATCATTCGGAACAGTGTTTCTTGAGATAGAAGTGCAAAAGCCTTACATGAATCCAAAACAGTATAACATCTAATTAACATCTTTATCACCTAAATAAGTAGATAACTTGTTCATGAACACCGCCCAAAATAAAGGCAAAGACAAAAAGAATAAGAGTGGTACTCGGAAAACTTGCTAATTCTTCACACTAGGACATCCAAATCCGAGATGTCACTGATTGCTACGGTGCAGAAAGTGTGTCGTGGGATTCGGGTTGAGATTCAGACGGGCAAGAGTGAAAAACAGTGTGTGTTTTACGCTGGGTAGCACACACAGCGTCTCGCCATCCTGAAATATTCATGTCATGGCTGCATGTGACATTTAATTTGAGTATGGTCTGTTCGTTCCACAAAAGTTGGCTACACTTTTAGATAGGGATATAGCCACATTGCATCTCTCCCTCCCTCTGTCTAGCAGTCTCTGGCTGTGCGGGGTATTCATTAATTCATTTCAGCATTGCCGAAGCACCGGCGGCGACAAATCATAGTGTGAAATCATAATACCCGAGTGGCATTTTATGGTGCAGTGGAGTGACATTTATCCTGTCGCGAAGTTGGAAAAGGCCGACCTTTCGCCCAAACGTTTCCCAAACACAACCCACACCCTCAACCCCTTGTGGAATACATGCCATGCGGGTAAATGATGGCTGTGTGCTATAGAAACTGACGGCCCATGCTGGGGTGGGTGCGCCTGTGTGTATGTGTCTGTGAGGACGTGGGTGTGTTGATGTGAACGTGTGTGCTCTGAGAGTGTGCGTTAGGGCAATGTCCATGTTTCAATAGGCAGTTGGCTAGAGCATCATGAGGCAGATCACATAGATGAGAGAATAAGACACCGATGTCGTTTTTCAGCTGGGCTTCATTTCACGACAGTATTTACCAAAAGTAGAGATAATCGTATATACGACAAACAAACGCCTTAACAGAGATTTTCTCCACCATTTTTCATTTTCAACATGCACTAGACATCAGTGGTGAAAAGAGTGAATATCGCATTCCGTAATGCCGTGTAATTTTTCTGTATGTGCCGAAAATTTTGAGTTTTACCGCAATGCGGGGGCGATTTGCCCACACCAATTGTCTAACGAGGCTGGACAGCGCGGCAATAATGGCCTGCCAGATGTTGGATCATCGCTCGCTAGCCAGCAGGGGCTCAGCTGCTGCTCTATGATAGAAACTGGAAATTTTAGTCTCTTTCTAGATCACACTTTGACAAAACGACATTTCTATGGCAGTTCAATCATCATCTCGCCTGCTAGTTCATAACTTTCCACAATGATCCGCTTAGAAGTATCAAGAACCGAGCCGCTTGAAAAAGCTCGCCTATTATACTTTGCATTTGAGTGACTTGTCAAACTTAATTACAATCCAGCAATAAAATCTTTTTCTTGTATTGCGACTTAGACTTATACTATCCTTTGTAGAACAGCATGTAGCTGTAATCGTTGTTACTGAAGCAGCGACACGTTGGCAACTCTCAACTGACACTTTATTGGAGACGTTAAACAACTTAAAAATAAAGATCACAGAGCCAGTTCTCCATTCTCTGAAAACAGAAGCTTTCACTGAAAATGCGTTTTGTCAAGGTACGTTAGACATGGAAGTTTGAGATATGAGTCCAGAATTAGGGATACGTTGTTTGCCGAAACAGTCATCGGTTAAGGTGACAAACTGAACGAATGGATCCATCCATTCTTTCAGCCCTGAGTCACATTTGGGGGCGAATACTCGGGGGTGCAAGTTACACAGTTGGCTGTTTACAGAGCTCTGAATTGATAGAACTATTGCATTCATGTTCTCGTTTGGGCATTTAGAGAACGGAATTAAAAAAACAAAAAAGGAAAAACAATACCATCGGTATTACCGAGGAGTAGGTCTGTCATAAACGCTGCTGTATAGGGGACTTCACAATCATTTTAAAAGACAGTGTTTGTGCATGGAACATTGTGATGCTGTAGGTGGAAGAGCCGGCGTAAAACTTAGTGGAGGAAAAGACAAGAGGAGGAAGAAAAGATAAGATAGTTAATTGGTTTATTAAAATGGCTTTTCCATTCTAACACCGAGGCACAGCGGCAATTATGCTTGGATTATAGCAGAACATCTGTCCATAATTACCAACAGTTGTGGAGTTTTTGTGTATTCTATCATTTCTGCTCAGGGGGCCATATTATATAAGTTGGATACTGGATAACATAAGGAGGGTAGCGTGGCTATTAGGGAGGTGGGGGGGGGGGAGGAGGAAGAGGACAGGGGAAGGGTTGGATGCAAAGGATTAGAAATGAGGGAGGGAGGCATTATAATGATAGTGAAGAGGACAGGAGGGGCCCGGCTCCCGGCAGTCCAGGCACGTGTATTATCCTGGAGAGGTGGGCTGGGCGATGAGTACTCGAAACCGTGCCCGCGTGAACATGTTTGATGGCACACACGACAGATACCCGGGCCATACTTTAGTCGTCAGTCATAGAGAAAACTCCATCGCTCCCATTTTGACTTGTGTACATGTAGGGGCGAGAAGAGGGTAAGATGGCCCACAGCTCCCGATGAATTTGGCATTAAGCATGTAAACTTGAGCCGGCTTATCTCTGACATCTTCTCAGCTGGCCGGCCTGATAGTGGCAAACATACTGTGCATGGGGAACAAGATATTTGGGTGTAGGAACTTCTGGGCAGTCGCAACTTCTTGTCACGGGTATCAGACCGGAAGCTTAAGCATGAGCGTTGAGAGATCATTAATGGGGCCTTATACTTTGCACTGATGTTTCTGTCTTCAGTTGTTGTTTTTTTTTCTTTATTTCATACTCGCTCTCCTTCCGTGTTCTTCTTTCCTCCTACTCTCCCCCCTGTCCATGTATCCACCGCCCCTCCTTCTCTCAAAATCCTCATACTCTTATCTTGATGAAAGTCATGACTGTTCCCAGAACAATGTTTCTTACGAAGGCGGTTCCATGAGGTCGTACTAGACTAAGAAAATAATGAAATATTGGAATTCAGGACCAGCCGACAGTAGACGCCCTTTGGTTGGTCACATAAAATATTCCATTTGCCATTTTCAAAATTTATTCTATATATCTACATTTTTCATCGTGTTGAGTCGTAACCACGATGTTACATGTGGCGCTGTTATCAGAAGTGTAAATATGACCCCTCAGTTTCCCTTTGAATAGAAGGCCTATTCATCCTCTGTCATAGATTTCTTGAAATGTTTCCTCATAATAGAAGTTTACCAGTGAAAGAGAAAAGTGATTAGGTCTGTTGTTACATTGAGATGTCAGATTTCTTTAGTAGCTAATTATATTTTAATGTCATGCCCTATTTACAACATTAAATTAAAAAACATTCAGGGAAATCAATGGATGGATTAGCGATGTATGAAATAAAGTATTGGAACAAAGTCAGCGAAAGCCTTGGCCTAACCTGGGGCCAAATAAAACTCAACAAGTCTTCATGAGAACAATCTAGTCATACCCTCTCATTGTACGCCCCCCCCCCCATCTGTTTGAATCACTCTCCAAATAATTATTTAACAATAATAATGACGCACTCGCTCTTTCTAAATTGTTATATTATAGGTCTTCTCTGTCATTTCTTAAACGTAGTTAGTTATTGTTATAGACACTTTAATATTCCTGCACTTGCTGCTGACACTCAGATATTTCTGTCAGTAAAAAAAAAAAAAAATGGGGGATGTGGAAGGGGGGGGGGGAAGAAGAGAATATATCTGTGTTATTAACCTAGTGATCATTGTTAAAGTTTGGAAGAAGCAGAACGAAGGAGCGGATAAAAAAGGCAAGAGAAAAAGCAACATAGAGAAAGATATCGGTGAATGCTGACCACGTGGTAGGGCGTGATGTCACATCCGGCACCTATTTTTGTTGTTAGCGATTAGCAGTGACAGTGATCGATATTCATCTGTGTTCCATCTTTGTCGTCGTCCTGCCCCTGAAATCATTTTTTTTTTTTTTTTCCTGCCTCTGTTCAAGTGTTCAGATTTGTCAAATTGTAAAGCTGTGCGAACAGGATAGAAAACACTTCTGTATGGAGAAAAGTGTGCGCTCCTAGTTGTGAGGAGTAACAAAGAAAAGGCCGAGAAATAACATGTTGAATAGATGCGTTCACGCCTGGTTGTTAGGGTGCATCAGCAGAGGAATGTGTGCATCTCTCAACATGTCTGTGTGTATATTTATGTAGAGAGAAATGTGTATCTCTCTTGCGGGCCCCGAACACTGTGCTAGATGGGAGTCGTGTGTGAGCCCGTAGTTTATCTTTGCAGTGATACACCGGCGTTGTTCGAGCGGCGAGGGACCTGGGCCTTTTCGCCTGTGAAGGGATGAATGGAAGGAACTGGGTTCAAGACATTGAGGTATCTTCCTGAACATCTGTTGACCCATTTCTCTCTCCCCCCTTCCCCTTCCCTCTTTCTGCCCCTCTCTCCCGGTGGATTTGCTTTCTTCTGGGTTATCTTGAACCATCTTGAAGTTCCTACCGGTACAGAATGCCATGCCATTAGAGCATCTGTCTCCAGTGTGCACCCAGGGTCATAGACATACCATACCACAACAGAGGAAAGAAAAGAAAAAAGAAAAAAAGTCTTTCCCTAAGGTTATTAGTCTTTTAGGGGCGTGGCCTGACGGTACCAGGTAACACCATCAGTCCTGATTGGCGAGATGGCGGAGTGAGAGTACGAACGGGGGAAGGACGGAAGAAACAAACGGCGCTTCTGACTAGCATTGGTGTTATGGGTTATGCCATATGTCTGTTTGGCAGGTCATATATGGCTTTGGTTTCATCTTTTTCTCTCTTCACGGTGCTCTAAAGACAAGAATTTATCACTTCAACCTTCTTCCTTCTACCAACCCGCCCCCCCCCCCTTTTCTTAAAAAAAAAAAAAACCGCGGCATAGACATTACCATTGGTTTCTTGCTTGGTGATATTTGACTTCCTATGTTCTTTCTTCACTTATGGTGCTGTGAAACAAAGACACTGTTTGGTTCCTCTTCTGAATCTTATATTTCTCACCCACCTCTTCTTCACCCAGGGAAAACAACAGCAACGACGACAACAACGACAACAACAACATTCATAATATAAATTACATAAAATGAATCCAATTTTAAGTGTTTTATATTTATTATTGAAGTTGTTGCTGTTGCTGTTGTTGTTTTTGCTTTGCGTTTCCACTAGTTCTGATGCTGTGTCAATTCCCTCTCCTGAAAAAAGAATAAAGCGGAACTGTTTATAAACGATTTTGGACGAAGGGCCAATCGGGGCCCCAGCATGGCCGGGCCCGGCTGTTGTATCACCATAATATGCAGTTGCCATTTCCTGTCCGTCCCAAGGGCTGGCTGGCTCACTTTGTAGTTCGGAGATAGCATGAATGGAAAAAGCACGTGCTCATCCTACGTGTGTAGGGCCGGAGTGCGATGTGTGAAGACGCGCGCCCCTCGAGCCTAGCTTGTGTGCGTGAGTAAGTAAAGTGTATGTATGTGTGTGTGTAGAAGGAAGAAGATGACAGGTGAAGAGAAACAAAGAAAAGGGATGCGTGCGTCCGTTCTTAATTGTGTACGTACTTGTCAAGCAGGAGATTGCAGTAGATAGATAAGAACCCGTGGGATGAATGGATGAACGTACAGATAGTTACATGAATGAGATTGGGATGAATGGTGAAACTATGGTAAACGTTGATATACAGGGTAGATCGTTGGTCTGTCTTGTAACCCTTCTCGGTTGACATCGTGTATGCAGATCCATAGGTTTTAAAAAGGGTGAAATAAAATAAAGAATATACACATATATCTTTACACTTCTTTCGGAGAGATAGAAGGAAATAGAAGGAAAATGAAGGAGATTGGAAAGAGAAGGAAATTGAGAAGGAAATGTCCCACACCCCCAGTCTTTCTGACAACATTATGTCTTTCTTCTGCCATCATCATGTTACATTTGGGAAAATCTCTATTTGCTAGTCAGTCCTGTAACTGATGTCCTCTTGACAGAGAGAATTGACATTTTACACGATCAAACAGCGACGCGATTTTGGTTGCTTGCTGGTCTTACCATTGTGCTAGTTTAATTTCTGGGCTTCCACCGGGCATCTACACCGTCGTTCTGGTTTTTCTTCTGTTTCACCATCAGTTTGTAAGCTGTAGAGAACCACAATTCTCTATCTTGATGTTGAGATGTTTGTGTTTTCGTGAAATACACATTGCAGCAACCGAGATCCAGCCTTGGAAATGAAACGGATCTTGAGAAGTCTTTATTATAAAAGAATATTTTAATTGTGAAGAGACCTTTTTCTTTCGTTTTTTTTTTTTTTTACGTTTTTCTCTCCTTCTTTTCTGTTGTCCCCCCTTCCCCCCCCCCCCCAAAAAAAAAACATTACCAGGAGCGTCGCTTTGGAACCCGTGGATCCCCAACAGTGTGGAGACAGGAAACCCGACAGTAGCTAGGCCTATTCTCACTGGTATACCACAGTTGTTGATGAGATCTCGCTGAATACATTATTACCCTGACTAACAGAGGATCCTCATTACTGACTCGGTGAAGTTTTGGGTGATAGTGGACAATAACTAATTCCTCTCACCAGAATATTCTACTATCTTTGGCCGTGGCAGTAGATCCGTTGACGAGTGACCCAGCTTCATTCATTCTCTCATCCATTCGGTTACTTGGAATATAACATCACCGCCAAAAGATGGAACTTTGATCGGCACGCGACGATCCACACAGGAAGCCGCATATTTATTTATATCGTCTTTTGTTTTACCGTACATATTTGATTGTCCAAATTTATGCATACGTTTTGATGTCCCTTTTACAACTCGTTAATGCATCGTCCATACGATATTGTACTTTATATGTACTCGGTCAGCCTTTTTGAGGTGTAAACGTTTGTTACCGTGTTGGGCACAATATAGTTTATAAGTAGGCTCTCTGCTCCCACCTGCAGGCGGTGTAAGCCGACCATCGGTGGGGTGTCTTCCGTGCTTGATGATGGGAGACATCTTTCCTCTCTCTCTCTCCTTGCTCTTGTCTTCTGTCCCGCTTTTTTCCTCTCTTCTTCTTGACATATAAACATATCTTACCGTATCTTACACACAATAGCCGTAATCGTGCTGTGTCGTTAAACCCCAACACAAGGCAACAGGTCTGGCATAGCAAAGGTGGAAATATCTCTTAAAATGACATTTTCTTCTTGATTAGATCTATATTGTCCCTCTGCTCCTTGCCTTAAAAGGGTCCAGTTGGCATCCTCACCCAGACCCCTTTCTTAAATTCAAATCGATTAAAACGATTGGCCTGATATCCTGCAAAGGGAAGTGAAAAGCCAAAAGCGGAGCGAAATTCATTAGCCTGCAAGTTCTATGAATAGAGCAGGATTCACTGTCCTGTCGTTGCTGTTAGTAGATATGACAGTTTTATCTATCTATCTATCTATCTATCTATCTATCTATCTATCTATCTATCTATCTATCTGTCTGTCTGTCTGTCTGT
>JBCAUA010093280.1:0-10447 GCA_038406235.1 Peronia verruculata
TGCGTTTCTTGGTTCTCTCGTAATCGTCATTTATGAGATTAAATTCAGTGCTAAACCAATAGTTTCAGCCCACCAGCACTGCTGCGTAACGACCTTGACCGCGGCGTTGCATAGCTCTATAGGTCGCAACTCTCTGCTCGGGGATAAGTTGCTCGTCTGCTACGAGCAAATCCCCAGTATGGGTCGACAGGGACGTTTGTGTGTACTAGAAAAACCGATTTTGATCAAAAGAACATGTCCTGCCGATAAGTGTGGACTTGTGCTCTCCCCGTGCGTTGACAGGGGGTCTTTGTCCGACTACCCGGTGCGAGGTGGCGGGCCAGCATACTAACTTGACCTGCTGGGACCCGTGTTATCCGCCACCTTCGATTTCTCTGTTATCCGGGCACCGGGTGATTTGTGGGACAGATAGGGACGCCTGGTCGTACCCGAGTTGTTATGGGTGGAGGCGGCGACCTCCGGACGTGAGCCCTCGCCGCTAGGGCTCAGTGACCTATACCCTGGTGCTGCCGTCTGGGACGGACTCATCTACTCTTGGACGTGGACCTAGCCTAGCTGCTCGAGCTTGGTAGTCCCTAGTGATGTGTAAGTTAAGGGTGGGGTAGAATCCTGGCTTCTTCTTATCTCCAGGGGACAGGGTGCAGCACCGGCTCTGTTCGCTGAACTTCGTCACTAAGCTTCGGCTGTTCTCGTTCCCCGGCCGCCCCGCGCGTCCACCCCTCGCCCTGCTTCGGACGACGCCGGGGGAGACAGCGTTCGGTAACCCGCCCGTTCAGGCAGCAGCCTGTGCCCCAGATAGGCTGCAAGTCTGATCCCCTGTGGCCCCTACCAGGGGGGAGACCACGCTCGGTAATCCTCCAGCTCGGGCGCCCCGCCTTCGTTCGTAAGGTGGATTTGGCTGTAAACTGTCTCCTCCTTTCCAGTTGCTATCACGGGCGGTGAAGGTCGGAACTGGACCGTACGGTGGAGAACCCACCAGTCCTGGCCGATAAATAGTACCTCAGGCCGAGGCCCTTGGAGGTCGTACGCCTTGTCGATGGCACGTGCGTAGAACCGCCCCCCCCCTTGGTGGGCTGTGTGCAGTGGCATCGAAAGAGCAACTGTCCAACCGCTCGGCCACCGACATCACACTGTATTTTACGGAGTCGGGACTGAATAGATACACTGTGCTGTGCACTGATAATGGATTTGCAGTCTTTGTGTGTCTATTTAATGTGATATAATGTATGTATCAATGGGAGATCGTTTCGCAGATTACCTGACCTTCCCAAAAGAGGGATTTGTGTAAGGGGAGATCATTTTGACCACACTTTTACTTCCCTTTGCCAGACGAAAGATATGTTGAGCAAGCAGTGTAAAGAGGAACAACCCTTTACTGATTGCCATTCGAAAGACTGTTAGCAAAAAATTGATAAAATTATAACAATAAGAAGAAAACATTCTCTTTACATCATGATTTTTTGGGGGATTTTTAAAGGTGTATGTTTCAAGCAAAGGGCGCAAAAGTGATTTTTTCCTCTTTAGCTTGTTCAAGCCCTCTTTTGTCTGGTAAAGGAAAATATCAGGACTGAGCACAACGATCGCCTATTGCGAGCATGCTCTGAGGAAAAACAAAATAAGATTAAACCTAATGTTTTACCTTATTAAAGCAAATATTAACCTAATATATAATTATATGCATTTATCAACTGCTCTGAAGAACAGGAAAAGGTTATATTGACTTCCCTTCCACTCTCTCCTCCGTTCAACCCTCCCAGAGGAATGTGTACTGAATGAAGACTTGTGTAGGTGTGAAAGTAGGAGTACATTATGTAACAGCTCTCTTGTGTATGTGCCTGTACTTACCACTTCAAAGAGTGGAGAGCATCATTCTAGGGGAGGTGATCCAAGACGCGGGCTGAAATCAAAGCCTGGAGAACCATTAAGTCTGACCGAGATTTTGGAATTGGTAAAGGAAAGAGTGAGTATTGCGGGAGAGAGAGAAAGAGTGAGAAAGAGAACGAGTGAAAGAGAAAAAGAAAGAATGTGGAAGGAGGCAGTAAAATAGTCTAAAAAATTGGGAGAAGCAAGAGCAGGGATGGGGGTGGGGGAGACGATACAGAAGAGAAATAAGAAGAAAATAGAGCAAAACATTATAAGAAGGAGGAGAAGGAGAAGAAGATAAAGGTTGTTATTAGCACTAACATCACCGATTCTCTAATCAGCACTGGACACCATCTGCTAAGTAACTAAAAGTATCGACAAAATAAGCTTTTGTTGTAACCGGAATGAATTTGACGTTAAAAAGTCCTCATAACTCTTTCGTCTAGAATCTTTTTCTTTCATAATTAATTGTTGATAAATCCAGATATCGCGATAATCAGCGGTCTATATCTCATAATAAAGTTCATCAAAAATCCACTGTCAATGGGTGGTAAATGAATGCTTACTATAAAGGTTCGAAAATGTTGATGTCAGTATAACTTTGCCTGCCTGCTATTTTCTCACTCTAGACCGTATACAAAATTAAGGAATCTGAAAGCAAGGAGTATGTCTGACCTCAGATGGTATAGCGATAGAAACCTGTCGTTGATGACAGAGCTAGTACTTTCTACGGCTACATGGAAGAGTTGAGTTTATGATGTATGCCCGCCAAAGTAACCATAACTCTGAACTTGGCCTACGGAGTGTTAATGGCACGAGACCGACTTATATCTGGAACATTTACATCTTACAATCATCTCTCAGTGACCTAAAGGAAGCTACTCTGTCTTTAACATGCGGCTGCTTAAACCACAAAATGAAGTAATGTAACTAGTCATAATATTTTTCTCTTCCCTCTTTTTGTCTCCCCCCCCCCGCCCCATTTCAAATTAATTTTTGATATTGTTGTGAATCTTCCTTTTATATTCAAAAGAAAAGAGCCTGTACCTGAAACAAATATTTGAAAAGAAAAAATAATAAACAAGTAATTAACAGCCACATAAAACTCCTAACCGGAGCCAAACTTTGTTATCTAGCCCCTAAAAAATATGTTCTTTTTAACCAGTACAAGTAGTAGTTCTCTTTGGTTAAACCTGCAACTTGAATAGGCCTACTTTTTAACAATTTTCAGAGTTACATTACACTCTCTTTACGCTTTTCAAACTCCTGTTGGTAGTTGTATCGGGTTTTCAGAGGTGAAATAAGGATTCACAGATGAAATTGTCAGCTATTCAAACTAAATACATTGTGGGTTGACACGAATCATAAAGGCATCTGAATTTAAAAACAAATGTCTCCTTGTTGATGTCGAAATCTTTTATTTTGTTTCCTGCTCCAGAGATGGGAATGTGTAGGTCTCAAATATTTTACTGTAATAGCGTGATGAATGCCTTGTATTTTGGTGACCAGTAGGCCATTAGAAAAGTGGAAGAAAGTAATAATGAAGAAAACAGAAATTATAAGAAGAGGAGGGAGAAGGGCAGAGAGAGAATGGAGGATCCAGATTTCACATAAATTAAATCTTTCAACTGATAACAACAATACCCCCAAAATCTAATGAAAACCCGTTTTTGCAATTGAACTGTATCGCAGAATTTCAAGTAAACCATCTTTTCTTGACACAAGTAAGCTAAATTATAGGTAATCTATGCGGACAAGTATCTTGCTTTTAATTACATTAAGTTGAGAATACAAAAATGGCAACACATGACCAAAGTGAGCTGTATAAATCTGCATGCAAAACAGCAGATGTTTACATATAATATGGCAAAAATACCGTCGAAGACATAACTGTTTATTCCAAACATGAATACGTTTTATACCTACACTCGTATCACTGTGAAACGCACACATAAGTGTGAAACATATTTTTCACAACATACCGCTTTTTTCCTCGGCAGGTGAAGAAACATACAGAGATAAATATTATTAGACCGGCGAGAAAAAAAATGTTCTTTGAAGGGCCGATAAAACGGCATGAAAGAGACTTTCATCTAAGCTCAGAAATCATCCAACACTGTAAAACATATGGTGTAACGAATCATGGTTAAATATATGAAGGATGATTACACAGATCGTGATTGTATACGCTGAGCCTAAGCAAGTGGAGATATTACGTCATCGAACGCGTCTGAGATACTCTCTACGCATTTTGTGCAGAATGGTGTAGATCTCGTGTGTTCGTATTACGTCATGATATATACTTCATCACGATTTTATGTTTGTTTGTACCGGATATGACCCAGAGAGAATGCTGTAGTAGCGACTAGATGCTTGTGGAAAATTCCAGTGGGAGGGAGAAAGAGAGAGAGGGTTCTAGTCTAGATGGGCCAGCATCTATATAAAGGCTCAAGCAGAAAGTAGAGTGTATAAGAAATGAAGAGGAAATTCTCTTGCCAAAGCGCTTCACAGCTGAGCTGTGTCGTTTCGTGTAAACTCTCTCAAGAAAGTAGAGTGATAGTAGAATCGGAATTAGACAGCTGTCCTGAAGTATGTATTATTATCAAGCACCTGCAAAAAATTCTGATTCTTTCGATGTTGGAGATTCCTGTCGTTATTTCTTCACCACTGTGTGCGTCTCATCTGTATCCATCGCCTGATCACCACTTACAACGTCACATCTAACACCTATTCAACATCAACACCCAGAACGTTCGTGACATAATATGGAATGTTAGATTTATAAATAGTGTTAACAGGAAAAGTGGAGACACAATTAAACAGAATGAGAAAATAGATAAAGACTAAAAACCTCATGGTACTAAAATCAAGGCAAATCTTCTCAATCTATGTCGGGCATCTAACACACAAACTGCAGCTTGAAATTGTAAAATAAATGAGGCAGGATTGGTTGTAAAGTACATTTGTTGTAAGTCAATAATTGTCATTACGACTTTATATCTTTACCCCATTATAAATGGCAATGTTCTTCAGAATTTGTGTGGGTGTATGACTGTGTGTGTGTGTGTGTGTGTGTGTGTGTGTATGTGTGTGTGTGTGTGAGTGTGTGTGTGTGTGCGTATGTTTTGGACAAGGGGTGAAGGTGAGTATGAGGGTAAGGTGGAGGTGGGAAGAGGAAGCGAGTCATTGAGGAAACAAGCAAATCAGTTCAAAGCATTGCTGATGTTGCATTTGCAATTTAAAGGGAAGGGATCCAAGAGATTTAGAGGAAGGTGATTTTAACTGAATTCGGTAATGGCACATTAGAGGAAAACAATAGAAAACAAGTTCAAATCGTTCATAATTGCCATAGGAAGAACCGTCATCTTGAATTTTGCTTTCCGATATTGCGTAATTCACTATATATTGGATTATATATTTTTGTTAACCAAATTACTTTGTTTCGAGCACATATCTTTCAGTTACATATCTAAAAATGAGCAAAACAGAGTTCTAATAATTGGCTTGATTGTTTTCACAAACTGTAAAATAAATTTCTGTCATAATTTTGCAAAAGTCACAAACTTTCCGACCATTTGACCCAAAATCTAAAATTTGGCAAAGATTTAAATTGTCATCAGAATCTCCTCCACTTTATTTTTCGTACTGTTTTTGTTTTGTATACATGCAAATTTTGTGGCAATTGCTCTAGAAATAAGGTAAAGTAAACTGCATGTACATGTTAAATAACCTCATTTTGAGAAATACACATTGAAAGGTTTGTTCTTTTTTTCATTAAAAACCCCCCCAAAAAACACGGTCATAAGGAGCTTTTGATTGAACTTTCAATTTCAAAACTGATTTTTTCACATACAAGAATGCCCTCCATGACGTTTATGTTTTCTTTTGCCTTCTTGGGTGTCTACTCACATTCTCCCTTCATTTTTGGCCCCTACCCCAGGTTAGAAGGACTACTATAGAGTCCTTTCAGGATCCAGGGAGGTCTATATATTATGGTCGCAATGTCGGTCAAAACCAAGAGTGTCTCTATCCTTGGTGTGACAGATAATGCACTGCTATACTCTGAAAGAGCAAAGACAGGGCTTATTTCATTCCTCACTGGACCGTGGAAAGTCTATTTTAGAAACTCAGGCGAGAGGCTTTCGCGGACATTCAGTGTAGTCAGGGTGTCAGATGGTCCACTCCTGGCGTTGGGGCTCCAGATATTAGTGAAAGAGAACGCAGTCAAGTTTTTAAAAAAAAAATATATATATACGCTAATTGCCCGCAATTGGCGAAATACTGATGATCTGCCACTGGATTATTAAAGAGTCTCGACTGAACCAGAGCTTGGTTGACAGAGGTGCCCGTCGACTTTTGAATCAGATTCCTTGGAATGGACACATCCGATTTTTTAACACCTTTTTTTTTTTCTATTGCGAAAAGGCAATAGAACTTGTGAAAGAAACAAAAATCCCAAATCGAATATTTTGAGCAATTTCAGAACCCGCTACTCTCTCTCTCTCTCTCTCTCCCCCCCGCCCCCTTCCAATCCCCATCTCACCTTAAATTCTAAAATGTCTGCTCGTGATTTATCCATACCTGTAGTCTGACCAGTGATGTCTGATGTCATTCAATGCGCCGACTTACGTTTACGTGAAACGATTTAGTTTGGACTGGAATTACATAATGATGTTGAATTTGTAATGCTATAGTGTCATCCCACTGCATCAAAAAATAGAGGATAAATGGCAGTAAGAGAGAGAGAGAGAGAGAGAGAGAGAGAGAGAGAGAGAGAGAGAAAGAGAGAAAACTAAGGAGGATAACAGGATGACGTGCAAAAGAGAGAAAGAAAGAGAATGAGAGAAAGAGAGAGAAAGATGATTATGTAAGAATAGATGTTTTCCGTACAATCTTGCATGCAAGTTTTTTTTCAACCAGCATTGCTGACTGAAATCGTTAATGCTCTACTGACAAGATCCCCGACAATAGTTACTAGTTTTTAATAGAAATATACGACCTTCGCCAAACAGGTTTGTCTTCATGGTGGGTCCGGGAATTTCTCTAAAGTCTTTTCCTAGAAAACTCTGTTCTGAGAAAATTACAGTTTAATTTTTCGATCTTTCATTTAACACAGTGTAATAGAAATGTAGTTCATAGAGGATGAAATGATACTAGATTTTCCTTTATGTTATCGAAAGTTATGTTGGAATTGGTGGGAGAAACACTTAATGAACCTGTGGTAAAAAAAGGGCTTTTATCTGTGTGTGTACGTGATATCTGTTGACCTCCTTCGTAACTTTGAGGCAAGCGTTTGTCCCGACATCCCCAGCCCTCGGTTTGGATAGACGGAGTTGATAGGTGGGGATACCCGATCCTTCTTTGTGCCCCAGACCGATTTCCGAGACAACTACGTCATCAACGGCGTCTTGCACAACCTGATACTGCAGTACTAGTGTTCTAGGCTATTAGTGTTCTAGGCTGCTCTTATATTAACTCTTAGACGGCTGAAGCGATAGCCAACACAATATCAAGAAATGAGCTCAGATTCTTTTTGATCTGATTACCGCAGATTTTATGCAGCTTAACATATAATCCTGGTAGCAGTAGGGAGGTTCGGTTATCAACATCATTCCGTCAAATGTCACGGATTTTACATAGAAAATGGAAAAAAAAAAAAAAGATTTATACCACAATCAATAAAGAGTTAAAGAGAGAGTACTCACCCACGTACTTGAACCTAGAGACAATCCTAGTTTGTAGGGTAGAGCGAGAGGGCATTCTCTTGTTGGACTTAATAGCCTTGTCATTGGACTTTGTGATCTATTACGTTTTTCCGATAATACTCACACTATAAACAGTTGAGGTGTTGGAAAATAAAGACAACAATATAACGATATGATGACATGACCGTAAGTGCAGTCTATGCCTTTCTCTCAAAGTTTGATTGATTACTGTTTCTCTCTTTCAGTAGTGGCATAGTTATAATTCACCAAGACTACGTGTTTTGTAAGAGAAGCAACACAATCCGATATAGCAGAGTAAAGTATCCAGCTGGGCCCAGCATCATTTGCTCTGATTGTATAGCTCGACCTTCTCTTAATGTAAAGTACTCATGATTTCAAGGCTAATCAGTTACGCTCTGTGCCCAGAAAACAGAAGGGAGGAAACATATGATAATATACACTATGAGTTTCTATTAAACAGTACATTGATTCATCATGGCCCAGTATTTGAGTGGAGCATAGAAACACAATGTGTAAACAAACATTACAATGTAGATTATTCTGTTCAGTTCAGACCTTCTAGCTCCGTGTTTTCGGATTTGTTACTTAATCCCTTAAAAAAAAAAATACAAAACTTCAATGTGTGGGTGTGCTCCTCGTACCTGAGAATCGCGAGGGTGGAGAACATTATCAACGTGAGCCAGCTAATTGTGTGATGGAATTTATCTTACACTTTTCCAGTTGGATCGTATTAGTCAAGTGAACCGTTTCATTCTCCAGGAAACACCGTCTTACAAAAATCAGGTTATTATTTAACTCTAACAATGTCAACAGAAACTGCTGAAATGTCAGAGTAACTATGGCGATATTAAAAAATTTACAATAGATCTTTCAACGTGATAGAGTATGGTGTTTGTGGGTGTTGCTAAATTCCATTGCAAACAATGGTAAGAAACTGTCCGAATTGATCTCTTGACACTTATTATTAGGTTAGCGACGGTGCTATGATATTTTATAATGCGTGGCTTGCAATGAAAAACTAATGATTGTCATGTTCTGTTTGATGTTGGAGTATCTTTACCATTATCTTTACCATCCGTACAGCTATACTATAACAGTAATAACAACAACGACAGCAACATAAATGACTGCAACCATACTACAAAGACTCATTTGCAGTAACATTAGTAGATCTATTCCAGTGAATCGCTTGACTTTTCCATTTCACTAAGATGACTCGGAAAATATAGCCATGGAATCCTTTAGAAGTGTTCCGATGGCACAGTAGAACAGTGTGAAATCAACGCTACTCTGTTTAGGCTAAAGATATTAGATTTCTACAGAGATAGAATATGATATTATTATTACCTGGAACAAATACTGAATAGGAGTAAAGTGATAAATGCAGCCGACCGTGCAGAACAAATCCAAAGGAAGCCTCACCAGTAACAATGTTGGCTGTTTGCACTGGTAAGTGATCTAACTTATGTGGTGTCCCAGTTTTTGTTCAACGCATAGAATGTCCCTGTTGTTTTTCCTGTTTTTATACAAACGGTAGAACGTTCCTGCTTCGCTACAAATAATGTAACATTGTTGTTGTCAGACTTGAGGTATGGCACTCCTGCTTGTGTTCCAAAACCATTTTTGTGGTAAAGACGTGGTTTTCTGTTTTTGCAGCAAACGTATTTTTTTAAATTAATTCCTTTTAACAGTGCACCCCCCCTCCCCGCCCCACACACTTTTCTGTTTACTTCTTTTCTGTTTCTACTGCTTCTACTGCTACGATACTACAGCTAGCTTTTCCAGCACTCCACATGCTACAGTACTACAGTTCTAAGGAGAAGCTATGAGATCCATTCGAACTACTTTAAATTTCTTTCAACAGTAAAACATTAGGTGGCGTAGAAAGGTACTCCGATCTCCTCATTTTAACTAGAACTCTACCTCTTACAATGGCCATGATTGTCATTCTTATTCCTTTCATATACTACTTTTTTTTTCTTTTTCCTCAACATTGGTAACGTAAAAGTACCATCCCTTGATCCCCAAGAGGGGAAATTGGCTTGGCCATTTCAGACCGCGTCGCCTCAGTGCAGCGCCACTGTACTTCCCCTGATATATATCGGGTACCCATTTTTCAGATGGGTGGGCTGAGGAAACTTGTGTGTTAAGTATCTTTCCTAAGGCTACAACATGCAACCGTTGCGATTTGAACCTCCGACTTCTGCTCCAAAGGTCTCAGCAAAAATCACTGAGCTAACAAGCCACTCTGTTGCTTAAGCTACTCTTTGAAGTTTCTCAACTGGCTGGATAAACAAATATGTCCACATGTGCGCAAAATTCAATGCTGTCGCTACGACAACAACTAATGCAAGTGCTTGCACTATTACACTTGTACCTCGGTTGGCATTTCAAAGTGTTTGGTTGTCCTTAAGCTCGGTTAGTCTTAGTGTCCCACTGCCTTTAAACGAAATATCCACTCGTACTTAAGTTAGGTTAGTCTTCATGTTTATTCTGACTTATTAGGTGAGCATTTTCATGTCCGACCTGAATTATGCGACTATAGGAGATCTCGGTAGGCAGGTTAGTGCAGTAGGTAACGATACAGTGGCAAAGGGGTAACTTTCGAGGCTGCACGACAGTGACGTGCTTAATTGGGGCTAGAACTTTGAGGATACAGGGGCTTAAGTCCGGTCTGAATTTCAAACTTTCACAGAATCAAGTCTGGCTAGAATTCAAGGGTACACCGACTTAAGTCCCGCTTCAACTTGCATGACAATGTTGTGGGCTAGAAACTTCAAGACTAATAATAATAATAATAATATAGTACATTTATTAAGCGCCTATGCAAAGCCCCAAGGCGCTTTACAATAACACAT
>JBCAUA010093291.1:0-10447 GCA_038406235.1 Peronia verruculata
AACAATACAGTACCGGTCTCACCCTCCATTTATAAAGATTCCTTCATTAAAGTCGGATTTTTGGGGAGGTAAATATGAAGATTTATGCACTTGACCGTTCCTTTAAACTCGATTTTCTTGGAATTTTGATCACTCCTTGTCGCTCTAAACTGCAATATCTCTGGTTAGAATAAAGCTAGCTTAAAATGTTTTTCACCACCTGAAAGGGTATGAAATAAGCTTCTTTTTGACATCAAAAACCCCATATGGTGAAAAATCAACATACGTCTCATTTTGACTGATTGCGAGACAAATCTTCACAACTCTTCCCAATCTGTCTCTTTCTTGTCAGAGTAAGAGTCATCACTACTGAGCAAATGCTTTGAAAGTTTGCTTGCACTTAAGTCCTTGTTAGGACCTGATGGTTTGTATATATTATATCACTGGAGAAATCTGCTTCACTTTTGAGGATGCTCAGATATGCAAAAGACATGACACAATACAGATTTCAATGGCACTGAGGAATATGCATTTCTGAAAAAGATGGTCACTGTATATCATGACATCTCAGTAAGTTGAAGATCTACAGTTATACCAACAAGCACAGAAAATATACAGAAACAAACTGCAGAAACAATTCTCTTGATCAAAAGAAAGGTGAAATACAAGGATATATTCATCACAGTTGAAAGACATACAGCAAGCTGAAAAGAAATCACACCAATCACAAACAAAAAAGACAGCTTTTTACAGCTAAATTCATAGTTACTGAAGAAATATTTTAGAGAGATATAATGGAAAGATAAGTACTAAGTAACAGAAAGCTAAGTACTAAGTAACAGAAAGATAAGTACTAAGTCACAGCTCAGTCTGATATTGGCATAACAATTACATAATATACCAACTTGTGTTTTGACTATTATTTTCCCCCCTTTCCTGCAAGTTTCTCAAAAGTGCAGTGGATTCATTGGATCACCTAAAACTCTCATGACAAGCACTTCAAAATTCATGACATTCAGTAAAAATTTTGATGCTAAAATTTATGTTTCATTATTAAAAGAGAGCAAAGTTGATAATTTTAAAGAAAACAATATGCAAACTGAATGCTGGACAAAGAAATATAGGTATTGACACAGAAAACCAAGACATTCATCAACACCTGGATTACATTGGCAGAGTCAGAACAGAGTACAGCATAAGGACTAACTTCACTGCTCTTGATACAAGAACGAAAAAGACAGCAGAAGTATCTGTCACCATGATCTGCACCAGTCAAGACAATCACAGAAGATCAGTCATCTCAAGCTCTGACTGAGTACTACGGCAGTATGAGTTAGTGTTTGTGGACGAGTAATGTGGGATGGTCAAAGTGTCTCTATCTCTTACATGTCTGAAAACAAATCTACTTCTATCGTGTGATATGGAGCCTTTGAGAGGCTGCAGTTTCTGACTCAGTCTGCTAGGCCTAGTGAGCAAAATTTATGTTCTGATTCAGTTTGCTACGACTAGTAAGCAATATTTATGATCTCGTAATTCTGAGTTTGGATAAAGCATGTGTTGACTGACCTATCATGGCACATCATGATTATAGACATTCGAGACATAAAACAAAGCTGCACCATACAGAAATGGAAAATGTTTTACCTTCCTCAATTGTAGCTAAAGGTTAAAATTAAAGCATTATAAAATGGAAGTTTTATCATACATGTCTTTAATAAAGGGATGGCAAAAAAAAAGAATTATAAAAATAAAATATCAAAATATTTAAAAAACAACAACAAAAAACTGAGGATGGGAATTTTGGTGATAGGCTCCATGCTGTGGTGGGTCAAACTAAAAAGGTTTGGGGTATCAGCATTGGCAAGGGATCTGAAGGGAGCAAATTTAAACAACTGGATTCTGTAATATTAAATAAAAAAAACAACACAAAGCTTGTGTTCACATTGTATATGCTCCGCTCAATATGCAGCTGACTGTCGGCTTTTTTATTTTTCTTTCAATCTTGAATGCCTCCAAAATATCTCCAACTCTATCTCTTTTTGAGACAGAGCAAGAGAATCTTCAACAAACTGAATTTCATAACATAGAAACACAGACCACGAGGTCCTAACTAAAACTAATGTTCAGCATCAAGACACCTCCACATGTGAACACAGCTTAGCTTTATGGATGAAAATATGACATGCCAATTCCATATCTTTCCTCATTTGGTCAGACCAAACAGTTTGAAAACAAACTTGTCTTTATCAAAAATGACAATCTGAAGCAAGGAATAAAAGAACAATATTAAACAGAAAAAAAAAATTGTTGTGGGGGCAAAAGAGATAAAATTGACTAAAAGATTTTGTCAAGTACCTAAAAAGATTTTGATTCTTTCCTTCAAAATTGCTGGAATGCGCCTAAGGAGGGGAAGAACTGAAAGGTGAAGGAAGGGTTAATGCACACTCATGAAAATCAATGGGTGACTTTGGTAACTGCATTCACCCTGGCTGTCACATCAACATACTATTAGCATCAGTACACTAAGAAAAACAAAACATTCTACTTGCAATTTAAAAAAATAAATTCCAAGGGCTTTCCCTTTATATCCATCCCTTCAAAACTGTTTTTAATTGAATCCATCTCTCTCCAAAATGCCTCAAATTCAAATTGCCTTGAACATTTGCTACCATTATTCTTCTAGTTGTCACTCCTCTTAAGTTTCAATGACACTATGAAAACCTGTTACAAACAAGGACAGTCAGGGTTTTTTAACAAGTAATCACACCTGTGTTTGACAACAGGTCAAAATAACACCCTGCATTTGACAGCATTGGCAGGACAGCCAGTCTTCATGCTACCTGTATAATGACAAATTTTTAAATATTTGTTTTCAAAGCACTGAAAAACAAACAGTTGACATCTGACATTGTCAGAAAAATTTCATAGAATCATAGTTCAGTTTTTATTTTATAGAAACTCAAACTAAGAGTAGGTTAGTACCTTTTGGCTCTAATTAGCTTTCTGAAACTGAAATAGTTAAAAAATTTTACTAATAACTAAAAAAGAACTTTTGATATGAAGGCAATTTTGTGCATAATGATGAAATATGGTGTTTACATCAACATAACAAAGAATAACATACACTTCAGTTAATCAACATGGAATATGTTTAGTAACACCTGTGCTGTCTATTTTAGCGACTTAGGGCAGCCAAACAGAGGTAAAATGCAGGAGTAATAAGCATTATATGCTACAGGTGAGATCTGGCAAAGTGTGAAACTATATGAGGGAGAGCAAAGAACATATATCAGAGAGTGGTTATTACATGTGTACAGCAAATAACACATTGAATAATTGAAATACTTTCTCTTCTTCCTCTATGCCTTGGTAGCATCTTCCCATCAAGCTGTGAGCAAAGTACAACCTGTATCATCAAGAATGAATGCATGGGATTTACAAGAGACAAATAAAACAACTTCTTCACCCACATTTTTTTCTTCTTTTCTCACGGTTTCATGAGATGCTTAGTGGTTGATGCATGTGAGACATAAAATCGTTATCTAAAACATTCGCAAAACTTACTTGACTCTAATGTAGCTCCCGCGGTGAATGTGTCCTTCGGAAAAATCTCTGGCCTGGACAAAAAAAACAAACAAAAAAAACACACACACAAGGCATTAACAAAAATAAATGCTAGATGATTTTCAAAATGTCTGTTAAATCGTGACTAAACAAAGCTGGATTTTCCAGCAACTACTTTTATACCTCAAAAAAAAATTTTTTTTTAAAACAAATAAACAAAAAATAAATAAAATTTGGATAACTGTTGAAATGCATTAGAATATCACTGGGAGATGAAATATGATGTAACATATAGTTGATCAACAGAGACACTCACAGGTAACAGCACAACTCTACTTGACTTTGACAAATGCTTTCCCCTGACGACACCATTTTGAGAAGATTTCAACTTAGTTTTTTTGGGGTTTTTTTGGATCTCTACTTTATTCAAACATATAGTGAACAAAATACAATTATTGGAGAATGGAATGAGGTAACGTGAAAAATTACAGATCTCTTTGAGTAGCTGGGGAAATATTCAAACTGTTTGTTAAAGTGCCTTAAATATGGCCTTCACCTAGCTACGAGCTGCAAGTACTAATGTATGTGCTTACTTGAAACAGTTTTCTTCATAGACAGATCTCCAGATCCTGTGTGGAGATGGGCCTGCATAGCCTGTGTATCTCTCTGGATTCAACACCAGATCCACATAGTCCAGGTCATTTGAATGCTCATCTAATGTTAAGTGAGAAATAAAAACAAATGAAGCTATTAATTCATTAAGTCTTAATTTATGGTATCATTTGTGGAATGCTTTCATATATTTTACACACATATATTTCTGACTCTTTTTTTTTTTGGTGTGTTTTTTTTTTTTTATTAATATCTACGTAAATCTCACATAAAGAGATCGAGGGATTTTAACAATTCCACTCATCATATTCTTAAAATCTCTGATTTTCTCAAGATTTACCTGTGATTGGGAGAATACAGATATTCATGACCACAGGGTTCATTAATGAAACATATCAATGATATTTTCTCATAAAATTGTGAAACAGAAATATTTGAAATGAGAAGTGCACATTATGCAGTCTCCACTGAAAACACACCATCAATATCACAAAACAAGGGCTGAGCATCATCGTGCTTCCTCCAAACTTGAAACTCTGCCTTCTTCTCTTCGCTGATGGTTGTGTCCAAAGCACTCAGCTCTCTCTCCGTGGCACAGTCCACATCAGCAGCTTTTTCTTCTACTTCATTACTTGCCTTCAGGTACTGAAATAACATACGATGTCATAACTACCGAAGAATTTCCACACTGAAAAATGCCTTGCATATAATATCATTGTGAAGAACTATTAGAGTACAAACCTTCTATTCAACTGAGTCAAATATATGCATCAATTCCAAACTCATTGGATCTTATCAACATAAACATTCAAAAATAAGAACACAGCTGTTTTTCTCTGATATTATGCATTTATTGTCAGTTCACTGGCCATACGACAAACAAGTGAATAAGCAACAATTCTTGATCAACAAAAAAGGCAAACCCTTACCTTCTCTACACGACAGGCAGGTGAATCAGTCAGACAAGTTTTTGACCGATTCGCCCATTTGTCATTTGTTGCACAGGGGCTGCTACCTATTCAGCCTTTGTCTAAAGCCGACAAGTTATTGAAAGTAGCCGTTAAGGCAATGGACATCAACAATGAATGTTCTGTTCTTCTTTTTGTTTATTTTGTACCATTATTGATTAGGGAATCTCTTCACAGCACTCCTGTGATATTTACCCATTTTCCAACAGAATTTATCAATACACTGAAAGCCAATACACTGTACCTTGACATTAGATGATAAATTTTTGCCTCTTCTGCACTGTGTTGTTTGCTTTACAGACCATTTTCTATAAATATTGTAATTTAAGCAGCTGAAGTTCCTTATTCATTACAGTTTCTTGTTGTTCAGATTGTATGTTTTCAATCAAGTTAGTCTGTCTATTTACTTACATACACACATTAAAAAGAACTGTTCCATAGAAGTTCCCATTTCTAATTAAAATGTATTGTGTTGTCTAATTCCTGGATCAGCCGAATTTTCATTTAGAAGGTTGAAAGGAGATACAGCCTTTCACAGAAACCTTAGATAAAATTGCATTTCACAGATGTTGGTAATGTATCAGATTTCCAATGACAGAAAGATGACGACAAGAAACATTGATTACCTGACAAACTGCATCCATTATCCATCCACCCTCCCCCCCCTCCCCCCGCCACTGTATCCCTCTAAACACCTCTATATTTTCTGAGACATTATTACTAAGATCATTGTCCCTGATTTTGCCTATTGTTCAGGCATACAATTTCCTTACAGATGTAAGAGTTAGATTAAACGTTTTCTTTTAAAATCGAAATGTCAGTAATGAAACAAGTATTCTGTTTAAATTACAATAGAGTTGAACAGAGATTTCCCTTTGAACAACAAAATCAATTATAGGACGTTCTGAGAGATGTATAAATGCCCTCTATAGATCACACTGAGGATTAACATATCAAAGATTGATACCTACTTTCATTATCAATTTGGCACTGCTATACGAATGTTTGACACCACTTAACATCAATAGTGAATATTAATAACAAAAAAAAAATATTACTATATTGATTAAACATATACTTGCAGGATAGTATTTCCCATTTGCTATCTAAATATAGACTACCAGTTTTCATCACACACTTAAATATAGATAACGTAATAAATTGTGGCTAATTAAGGGTTCAGAGGAAATGTGAGGAACAATTTGCTTTATTTCATTTTTAAATCTAAATATCTATGGTGTAAAGGATTTGAGCTAACATGAACAAAATCCTCTAACATCTCAGTCGTAAAATCGTCTAAAGGCCAACTGCACTTGCTGGGGTAAATCACCATATATCACTGTTTACCAGAGTTTATTGACTTAATTCCCTCATTTATGATCCTATTCAAACTGTGCCGAATGAAAAGTCCATAACGACATATTTGTTTGCTAGTACTTTTTTTTTTTTTTTTTCATTTTTCATGCCTACTTAATATATCTGCAATGCTAGAGGGATTGACATAAGTCCATAAATTATAAACAAAAAAAAAAAAAAAGAAAAAGAGGTGAGGGGGCTCAATCTAAAAACACCATTTAAATTTTTTGCATTTATATTGTAATGCAATAGAGCCTTCACAACAACAGCTGGCATATGACACTAACTACCACTTATTTGTGAATTACCTACAGGATTGCAGAGGCATGAAAATGCCTCAACCAGAACTAGTATTAACTAGCCTAGCCTGCTTGTACACGTGGCAGTCAAAAAATGAACCAGCTGATTTGGATGCCCACACATATCTCTTATCTGCCATTCTCTCTCTCTCCATAATACCTCTACTCCTGTTTTCTGTATTCTCTCTATTTCTCCTTTCTGTCTGTCCTTTCTGCTACATAAAATACTCATAATTATCAGACAAATCAGATCAAATTCTAATGAGAAATCTTCCTATCAAGAGCAGATATGGTTGGCCCAATGCCATCAAAGCAACCAGCCGTATATATCACTAAGCATAATAAGCCCTATATAGGGCACAAACAGAACAATAATGATTGTCACACAAAACAACAACAAATGATAATTAAATGTAACAAATGCAGGTAAGGGTAACGCTGATGGCAACATGTAATATACCATAGATTCTCACCAATAAATTGAAGAAAAATTGGTGGATGCAGAAAACAACATCTTTTCTCTCATAAATCCCTTATTCTTTACAGTGAGTTTTAGACAAAGAGTGGGGTATGAGAGAAAGATAGAAGCAAGAGAAGATAAAGGAGTGAATAAAAAGAAATGTATAGATAATCAAGTATGGATTGTCAATACAAATGTCAAATCATCTAATGAAATACCATATAAATGTTCCATTACAACACATAATACCATACTAACATTTTAGGACATTTTGCTGGTCACATTTTACACAAATTTCATCTGATGTGGACATCAGTCGTAATTAACTGGCTTAAAACCTGACAGCGTTTCCAACATTGTATGCTTTCCTCCATATATTCAATCAGAGTTGTTACTGTGGATTGTTGTAACCGCTTTACTGCTACCCCAATTTTGCAGTCGCCCTGTACTTTCTCTCAGGCAACCAAAAGCCCTGACTGTTATTCAGTGTTAGTAATTGTTACATAAATAAGCAGAGGATACTAGGCTCTCATCGCTCAGTCATTTTCCATCATAAGATATTCCATATAGATGCGAAACACCGCTCGCTGGTCAGGACATCAGAGCAAAGGGTAAAGGGGCTACTTAATGGTGAGCTGAGCCAGGTCGTGCGCGATTTGTTTAATAGCACATATCTGAGAGACCACTTTCTGGACATATATCTCGTACTGTTGTTAGCAGTGAAATGGTTAAGCCACATCCCCTATGTCTCAGTCTAGATTTCCCAGTTCTCCGAGACAATACAAAAATACATTAGTCTGGAAGACATATTTCTACTTAATTTTACTCACCAAAAAGACGACAATTTCTCTCACGAAAACAGCGAATGCGAGAAAACAACAATGTGTCTGATCCTGCCATTTCATTCCATTCACTGAAACTCCTTCTCACTTATTCTTTTTTTTTTTTTTAGCCATCTGTCCAACTCTAGACATACATGCAGAAACTTCAGATTTAGCATGTGCATTCAGTGAGAAGAAGATCAAAATCATGATACTCATGGTGGTAACTCACATAAAAAGACACACATTTTTCAATAATTCAATACAAACCTTCTTTTTCTCATGATTTTCTTTTTCATCTCTTTCAGATTCTAACCATTTTTGTTTGATAGGAACTTCTTCCTATTAAAACAAACGAAAAAATAAATGAATAAAATAAGTAGTATAATTGAGACAAATTAACAAAACCATCAATGTTGTTTGCTAAATAATTAACTTCTAATGGTGTTTCATCAGCTTCACACTGCAGTTCTAGTGGTTAAATAAATGCAAGCTGTCTCAACATGTGGCTGCATTTCATCAATTTAACCCAAACAAGGCCGGAAGGAAAAAGTTGTAGCTACTTAAAATTTATATTACTTGTAAAAATAATATGAGGAGTAAATACTAATACTTTTGGCATGTATTGATTCATAATTAATAAAGACTCTAAATGTATTTCTGCATGCATTACAAAAGTTAACACCATAATCCTATATGTTTCCATTATGGCAAAAATTTCTTTTCGCCAGTCATCTAAATATCTGCACCAATGTCCAATCTATCTCCATAATAAAAATATGTATCTCCTTTTTATCACACTCATTATTTCCCCACCTATTCAAATATAACTTCCAATAATACCAACAGACAACGTATTGCAAGGTAACTCTGTAACAGAATTATTTTGCTGTTATATGTATTGACAAAGAGTTCATAAACCCAATCACCACTTTTCTGGAAACAGCATTTACAAGATAAAAGCGCTCTTATAGAGTATGTTAGTACATTTTCCCCCAAAAGCCTTGTCCTATAATATAATGAAACTTGGCAGAGGATACAAAGACTTTGTGACTCACCTTCTGACAAACATTGACATGGCAATCTTTCAAAGCACAGCGACTGTCATCTGACCAAAATGGACATTCTTTCTTCAAGTTTACCTATCAATCATTCAAAAGTAAAAAAGGAACAAACAATAACAACAATAATTTCTTTATCCATCCCTCTGTGTTTCCAACTGTATAAAGCAGATTACATTAGAATGACGTTCACATAACACAATAGTGTTATGTTATTTTTTTACCACGGTTGTGGACAGCTGAGATAACCACCGCTACAGGAGGTTGAAAAGCTTATAAAAATCATAACTGTATAAAAACTAGAATCTAAGTATTCTCAAAGATTGGACAATTTTTGCACTATGTTCTTATCTGACTTACACTGACATAAGAAATTAAATCCTATTTAATGAAGTCTTTGAGTGACAGAACTCAAAAGTTCTTGCCATTCTTGGCCATCAAAAATGTCTTTGGTTTTTATAAGATTTAAATTTCTACACCACCTTCCCAGCATTAAGTGTATTCAAAGGAAGGAACACATAACATAAAGATATATCATATTTCAAAACAAAGTTCAGAGAAACTTCAACATGCACAAACTAATTTACTCACAGTTTGCTCTTCTAAACCATCGTTTCAAGATTTTACATTGCTTTCTTCATCATAAATTATGATGTAAAAATATGTGTTTTAGCCCTGCCAACAATAATAATAAGCAAACTTGAACTATATACTGACATACCAATGAACGAAGTTGAATTTTCTGCATTATCAAAACATTACAAAACATGTTTAAATTCAGCCTCACTTGTTTTTGGAGATTATGCCACATTTGAAAATGCCACACTCAGCTGTTATGAACTTACCTTGAAGTATCTAAAGAAGTTCCTTGCCAATAAGCTTTTCAGTCTGGGATAAATTTTGTTATTGTTCAGTGAATCCAATGTTTCCACTTTACAAGAACAATCATCCACTTCTCCTCGCAGCTGTAATAGATAGTACATCACTGGCCTTTAAAATAAAGTCATCATTTCTATTTCTTTTCCAGTGCAGAGTCATTCATATCATCTCAACCCCTGAGGGTAAAGGTCCCATCATTAGTTTGAGATTCAGAAAATGATGGCAAATCTATACCACAAATCTGCAACAAAACTGATAAAAGGCTTATGGAATCGGAAATTACTGTATGTATAATAATGTATGTTACATAAGAAATTGGGCACAGAACTTTGTTACACAAAGATCTGTGTTTCTTCTTACACTAGCAAGGTCTCCCATTCTACGAACGGGGGATATAGATAAAAATGATAAACTGACATTGACCATTGTCTGTGAAAAATGGTAAAAT
>JBCAUA010093302.1:0-10447 GCA_038406235.1 Peronia verruculata
CCCCCCCCCCCCCCCCCCCCCCCCACCCCCCCCCCCCCCCCCCCCCCCCCCCCCCTCCCCCCCCCCCCCTCCTCGACACGAAAATTAACAAAAGAAACTATTTTTTTTTTTTTTTCATACATTCAAAAATAAATAAAAGCTATCAATTACATGTATTTCTGACGAACGGAATTTATCATAATAGCGAAAATGTATTTATGTTTTGTTATCTTGTGAAGTACAGTATTATAGTTTTTAGTATTTGTAAAAACTATTGGTAAATGTGCCAGTCTCAGGGGGCCGCTCATGACGGTGAGGACAGACTTGAGAAGTGAGTTGACAGTAAAATCTGGAATGGCATATTTACTGATGTTTCTTCTTCATCAAGATGGCAGCTATCCATCTTATTAGACCTGCAAATGGCATTGCTCTTGCATTCAGTTGATATCATACCACAGTTACATTTATTGACCAAGGGCTTTTCATACGATCCAATTAGACATTTTTGTTACATGTACATGTACAACATTATCGTCAAATATTTGTCCACTCTCTTTCAGAGTCAGGACTGAAATGCAAAGCCTTTCGCAAATGACAAATATTGCAACAATTACTACTATTTTCAAACCCTAAACTTCATACGGCAGAATTATGTAAAAAGACCAGTCTCATCAGAGCATTTTATGATTTCAAACAAACAATGTTAGCTTTCTATATGAAAAATACAACCTCTATTGGACGATTTCAAGGGGTTTCAGGAGATACTCCATACATTTCAAGTAACAACTGGCTTTTTTACCTTTAATTTCATACCTGCAGTTCCTCTACTATCTGCAGTGAATCATATCGAGACTTTTGGACAGGGTGGACCCATGAATGTCTTGAAAAAAATAATAAATGCTGAAGATATACCTCTGAGGCACAGATCTAAGAATCATCTCAATGACTTGGAATAGGATGTCCTGGAAACTATTAGTTTATTTTGTTTATATTATTTTGATATCTTGATATTTCATAAGAGAACAAGAGATTGGAAAATTTGGGGCTGAGACTGCAGGAACCTAATGTGATAAATTGGCCCTATCTGAGTTGTAGTCTCTGTTGAGGTGTACAATCAAAAATTAGATATTGCTTTATTGTTGTGCAGTGTAAAGATGGATGGATGGATGGATGGATGGATGGATGGATGGATGGATAGATGAATGGATGGATGGATGGATTTGTGGATGGATGGATGGATGGATGGATAAATGGATGAATGGATCAACTGATGAAATCTATGGATGGATGATGGATGGATGCATAGATGATGAGTGAGTAGATGGGTGAGTAGATGGACGAGTGGGCGGATTGATGAACAGGGTGAATGCAGATTGATGGAAGCAGAGACGGATGACTGAATGAACAATGACTAGATAGATGGCTCAATGCATTGTATACTACAGTTTTGTACAGTTTACGTGACTTAAATTGTTTACGCTCATCTACCAGAAACTGTTGTAAAGCAGACTTGCCTCTGCCTGTGCCTGTTCGTGTAAATACATTCGCAGAGATAATCTGCGTAATGAAAATGCGGATGCTTCTGAATTTCTTTATTTTGGCTTGTAAAGAATTACGCTTGACAAATTAGATTTGAACCTGCTTATGGTTTGTCTCTTTTTCTTCTTCATCAGGTCTGTGTTCTCCTTTCTGTTTTTAATATAATATTACAATCTCTATCAAAAGAAATAAATTTATATTTTGTACAAAGACCATAGTTTTGTCGTTTTCTTTATTTTAAGGAAATATTGTATCAAGGACATTTGACCTTGCGTGTTTGTAAAATTGCATGAGAACCGTGACAAAAAACAAAACAAAACAAAAACTGATGAGTAAAGGTGTCCAGCAAAATTAACAAGTTCACTTATGAAAAAAAAGGTAGTTTTTGAGAAAACACTTTTAATCAAACCAAAGCAAGAGCGCCCTGTCCAGATTTTAGTAGCTGACTTCGAATATACCATTTGACTATAAGTGTCTGCTTAAGAGGGGCGGGGGGGGGGGAGGGGTAGCTTATGGTTTTTCTTCGCTTTCCCACCTCCTGTAGTGGTAGTTATCTCAGCTGTCCACAACCGTGGTCAAAAAATAACATAACACTTATTGTGTCATGTGACAGGTATAAAGGAGGGGTAGGTCTTGGAAGTCATTTTTTAAATCACTCATGGTTGCCATGGCAACGGCCGCCATTGTGGATTTTACTACTCAATATTACGTAGCTTTACTATGAATAGGCTTCTACATTTTTCAGCCGATTTCCTTGATAAGTTTCAGTTCACTATCTAGAAATGATGAGGGGATTTTTGACAATTATCTTTTTTTTTTTTTTTTAAGACATTTTAAAATTCGATATATAAAAAAATTATGGATTTTGCAAACATTTGACCCTTAAATCTCAAACTTCTCAAAAATTTAAAAAGTTATCAAAAATTCTCTCTGAGCTTTTTTTTTTTTTTTTCTATTTTCTCATTGAATGTCCATTAATTTTCATGGCAATCGGTCAATAAAAATAAGCAAATTGTCAAAGATCTACTCTTATCATTTTTAGATATTGAACTGAAAAATATGTATGCAAACTTTCAAGGAAATGGGCTGAAAAATGTAAAAGCCTATTCATAATAAAGTTACGTAATACTGTGTAGTAAAATCCACGATGGCGGCCGTTGTCATGGCAACCATGAGTGATTTCGAATTTTTTTCGATTGTAATCCTCTAATTTGACTATGCCAAATTTGACTGTAATGGTTAAAATCATCTCCCCCTAGCGGTTTCAAAAATAACTTCCAGGACCCGTCCCCCCTCCTTAATTAACTGGAATGAGTTATTCCATTGAAATGATACAATTTTGAAAAACAAAAAAAAAAAAAAAATACAGGGGCATATTTCATTCGTACATTATTTATTTATTTATCATGTTCCACATAATAATTGTTAAAGCATAAAGAAATCCAAAGTTTGCTAAATTTCTGTCTTTGAAGAGGGACATGTAAAAATAAACAGTGGCAAATTCCCAGTCATATCAAACTAAACAAATTCCTTTTCGTTAGTTAATTTGTGGGAGTAAATGAAAGGAATGTGTGTGCGTGCGTGCGTGCGTGCGTTCCACATTGCCTCCATATCTAGACAAAAGAAGAGATGGGATAACAACATACGAGGGTGGACGGATCTGGAGCTTAAGGATGGCTTGAGAACGTCAGAGAACAAGAAGGATTGGAGGAAGCTGGCTGTTAGATCGTTAGAGGCGCCCCAAAGGACAACTGGTCTACGGGAGCAATGAATGAATGGATATCTAGTTGCACCACAGATATTTGGGTGCATTTAACCCTCTGCTCAACAGACATGTTTACAGATAAACCCTCAGCACTGCATGTCCCCTGACTGAATTATCTGTTGCAGTTTCTAGATAGGCTTGGCAAAGGCTGTTGTCTGCCGCTCCTAGTTTTCAAGTGCGGCTTAACAGGGGGACATAACAAACTTTTGTACTACTATCTCTTATTCCTTCGGCGCTTATCTCCCCTACTCCTGCCCTTGGTTATTTACAAAATTCTTTTCCACTTTACACATCCAAGGGCATGGTGAAAGGCTGGTAACAGCAGCATCACAAATACTTTGAGAGACCTCCGAGGGCAGAGAACAGTATTGGCGATGATGTTCAGATTGTTTTATTCCCCCCCCCCCTCCCCTTTTTTTTCTATAACGCGCATGAATGAAGGTATAAAAATTGCAGTTCAGACAGCTAATGTTACTGAAAGTGAAATGAACTGTTAGAATGCCAAACATGTGGTTAAGCACCCGTTTTGCTTGGCTTGATTATGCCATAGCCTGGGACACGACCATAGTTAGATAGTAATAGTAATAACAAAACCTAACAATTTGGGTTTTACAACACAGAAGAAAAAAAATATTCCAACCACAAAAACATTTCTAGAGCCCTGAAACATAAACTACATGTACAATTAGGTGGAATATCGAAAGGCTATCCAGGACAGCTAAAAAGTCAGTCACTTTCAACCTTTGATCGATAAGAATTGAAGATCGCAAATCGGCGGAGAGCTATGGACATTACAGCTATCGGTCTACCTGAGTCGTAGACATGGAGTGAGAGTTATGGAGAATTCCACTTATCATGATGTCATAGAAGTGATCAAGGGGGTACAGAGTTCACTTTTGTCCTGGCATCATAGATGAATAGCAGTGCGTGACATCTCTTGGCTCAGCCCTTGATCCCTCAGCTATTCAGAACATATCACTGTTTTGAATAGTACCAGCAATTGGGATTTTCCTAAAAGCGCTGCTAGGTGATTTAAATGTTCTGTGTGGCAACTGGAAAACAATCACACGGTCCTCTTGTACTTGAGCAAGCGTGAAATCCTAAATTCTGTGCTCAGCTTCCCACTCATTTGTGATATTTTGCCGCTTGATCTATTTATTAGTCTGTAAATCGTGTTTGAAAGGGGCGTTGAGCAAATTCTATCACAGGAGATACGACAAACTGGGGTAGGTAACATTGCAGTGAATATCGGAGAAATTAATAATTTGAGCAGTCCCATGAACAGTGCACTAGTGTGTGCATCTTTGTGTAGACTCACAAAGAGACGGCTAGGATCAGGGGCATAGAAGTACCATGATGACAGTATGATGTTCCCATGGAAGAATATGTGCTTCTTTTGAACATTGGAATGTTTCACTGAACAAACTGCTGCGAATAACTATAAGATTCTTCTCCCATCTTTCGGACGCCATATTTGACTTGACGGAAAGATATTTTTCTTAACATCCTTTTGTAATCTATTAGAACCAACATCGAACTAACAAAGCATTGAAAATTTCCTTAATCGTCTTCCATTCAGAGTTGCGGTAGGTTGGATTAGAATGCGCATCTGAAATAAGAAATAAGTAGAAACAACAACAGCAATTTTACTTAAATCACTACAATACTACAACATTTATCCCTCGCTGTGGTCCATGCTGACATGTCATCTTTCCCTGCCCCCCTCCCCTCCCCCCCCCCCCCCGATTGCCTCCAATAATATTTTCTCTCCACTTCGAAATGAACGACTTCAGAAGGCCTCATCTTAATGTCCTTGTACAGAGAATTTAAACCCTCGATAGATAAATGAATATAAATGAAACTGAGGCTTTAAATACATTACGCAGAACTTTGTGGGTCGTGGGTCTCTTCTGGAGATGGCTGATGGTAGCATAGACATGGAGGGGAAAAGGGAAAAGAAAAAAAAAAAAAGAAAGAAATCAACATGGTGAGATAATGGTGAGATGTATGTTCACAGAGATAAGAACAGTAGCAATAAGTTGTTTCTCATGATCTCTGGAATTTGTGGTTAAATTTTTGGTTTCTCATTTAGTGCTTGTTGATTATTGTTTTGAAACTTTGAAATTAATTTTTAAGCTCACAATCAAATGTAAAATATCAGCGGACTTTCTTTTTTAATACATTTAGTGATTAACATAAAAACATAATATAACTGTACATAATATAACGTGTACATATTCAGTAGATAATGGGCAGTTAATCTGTTGTTATCGGCATAAAGAGAAGAGAAGACAATAGTTCTTGAAGAATGTAAGAAAGGTCAAATAATAAATATGCTTTTTTTCGATAAATGCCAAGGGAGTCAATCTAGCATTACCTGTTAAGAGTAACAAAACTACATCTATAACAATCAGTAAAGAGCAGAGACAGAGAATCTGTAGCAATTATGTGACTATCGATGATAAATGAAAACAAGAAAACTCAAGCCTTCAGGAAGAGGTAGAAAATTTAAATTTGCATATAACTGTACATAATCAGTAAGGATTACAGAGATCGCATGTGCATTATTTCAGTTAAGTGAGAGAAGACAAGTGAGACTTCTAAATCAGTTTCAAAAAGAAAGTAACATTAAAATCGAACCTGCCGTCCTCAGCCCAGCAAAGGAGCTGTCGGGAAATCTTTAGGCAGGGGCGGCATCTTGTGGGAGGGAGTTAGACCCAAGTACTTGCAGGGGGTGTGGCGGCTTTTGACGGTGATCCTTTTCTCTGTCTCCCATGACGGCTTGTGTATGACATAGGCCGGCCCTGGCCCATAGCTCTTCTCTAGAAAACGTGAAAAAGATAGCTTCGACTATATTCGCTAACATAGCATAATCTAGATTAAACATACATCATAGCGTGCAGTAGAATAAAAGAAAACAGCTAATTGGACTCGATACGATAATTAGATACATAAGCATCTATAATCCATATATGAACAAAATAGTATGCTACAGATTCAGGAAAAGAAAGTGTCAGCTGAACTAGGTTTTGAAACGACCATCTCCCGACTACGAACTTTATAAAATATCGTCAAGAGATCGGATTAGTCTCTTTACATAAATCACCATCTAAACTGACTTTAAAATTTACGAAAAATAAACACTGGCTCCCTCGAAGAAGATACAAAATGTTATCTTGACTCCATATATAAGTTTCAGCGTTCGGATACACATTTTATTGAATAAGGACAAAGGATATGTTAGCAATAGTAGGAGATGTAGCACAATTCGTATAACTATGCCTAATAACTAATCAACACCGAAAGAAACGTACGGCATAATAAATGTAGACTGGTAGTCTTTTATTACAGTTTAACTTTTATTGATGAAATGGACAAGAAATATTAAGGACTAAGAGGAGAAATAACATACAACAGCGGCGGGAAAAAAAAACACCAAAAGAGTCATTAACTCTTGAACAAATTTATCGCTCGTGTGAGAGTAATGACCCTCAGATTACAAGACACTGTGACAGAAAGTGGTGATCTTTTGTGCCTTGATTATATCCCCACAAACAGCATTTTCTTTTCTCATTTTTATTTCACATACTCCCGTTTCTTCCCCGCAGGGGGTCTTTAAACCTATTCGTGTTTTCTATCATAAAAGTTCAGCAGATACAAGTGAAATAAGTCTGAAAACCTTCTGTGGGGAAGAAACGGGAAGTCTTAATTAAAGAGAAAAGTGTTGCATGTGATAGTACAGATAAGGAACGAATAGTTACGACTTTAGTGAGAATGTCTCATACATGAATCTTCATTTCTTTTCTCATCCTTTTTTCCTTTTTTTTTTTTTAAAGGAAAGAAAAAAATAATATAAGGGGGAAAAAATAAACAATACCTGCCACCCATAGAAACAGCATGGGAAGGCTACACCAGTTAAGGGGGGGGGGGCGTCCTGAAATGTGGATTTTGCCCCAAAAATGCGATTTGGAGATTTTGTTTTCTCTTAAAAGTACTGCCTTTTCTTCGTGTAAAATGGTATCAAAAAGTTGCTAAGTTAATTCTAACGTGTTTGACCAATGGTCATTCAACTGTAGACCTAACGTATTGTCAATCAGGATTTGACTCCACCTGGCTGCTAAATGAGGCCGTAGATCATCGCGATTTGTTTAAATACAGGCAAAGGGTGCAAAAAGCACTTGAACATCACCTCTCCTAGCAATATCACGAGTTCCAGTACCAGGGATGGACACTGGATGACCACTATGATGAGAAAAAAATTGCTGATCATGCAAAGTATCAATGTAAGTGTTCTAAAATGATTGTCCTCCTCCTATAAATAGCCAAATTGTGATTTCTTTCTGCTCAGTTGCCGACTATATGTCATAGTAAAGGTGAAAACACTCTTGGTTTGCACTCCAACATGAAACTTGGGACACAAAGAGACCCTGTTTTAAAGATCGGGGGTAGGGAGCAAAATTTGATAAAAGATACGCCCAAAAAAGCTGTTCCGAGGCTGAAAGCCGAACAAAAAACTCCTCATGTCATGTTTTCGCTGAAAAAAAAACAAAAAACTTCAACGTGTTGTTCTCAAAACCCGATTTTTTGACCGTTTTTTTTTCAATCTCCTTTTTTGTTTCGAAACCTATTCAAAACAAATTTGGTATCCACCATTGTCACCACAAAACCAAAAAATGTTACATATGAGCGTTAAATCCGGTGGGTAAGTGTTAGAGAGAAGTGGGTTTTTAGTTGGAAAAAATGGCGAATTTTCATTTTTCGCCATATGGCATTTTTAAAAATTTATAGAAATTTTTTTTTGCGTGGAACGTAATAAGAATAAGTAACTTTTTAGATATCATATTGAAAAATTTATTCACTAAGTTGTATGAAGTGTCGTGGAAAATTACGGGGGAGATAGATTTTAACATCAGTCAATTTAGGGACGCCAAAATCCAAGATGGCGGCCCTACCATGGCAACCGTATGGAAAAGTAGATTTTTTTCTACTGTTTCCCTTTAATTTGAACATGCTGAATACGATGGAAAAGGTTAAAATAACCTAACTTCAATAATTAAAAAAAAAAAAAAATCACCTCCAGGACGCGTGCCCCCCCCCCCTTAAAAACTGTTTATATACGCAGTCACCTTACTTTGAGATTTACGGCTCGCAATTCCAAAAGCCGCGATCCAAAATAATTTTACCATTTCATTTTCTTTCTTGTGGCGAGAACATTATGTCGGTTGTTAAAGCGTTTTTTTTTTATATTTTTTTATTTATTTATTCTTTATCAATGCAAATGAACATTCTGAGAGATTAACCCATTCATATTGACCAGCTATATCCATCGATAGACAACCTTAGTGTTAAACCCCCAGTCTAGTACAAATTGATGTTTCAAGTTCGAATAAGGAAGATCGATCACTTATAGATACAAGTAACTGTCTTTGTGTTCTGATATTAGAGGTACCTACTTGTGGTTCTACTAGCTGTTATAGTTTATTATGAGCGAAAATGAAACAATCCTCCAACTATGGCTCTGATATGTAAGTCTTTTTGCTAGGAAGTAAATGGTTAATATCTCTTTACAATGCAGTGTTATGTAGGTGTAATCATTTACTCCAGGTCTCTCAGAATTGAACCTGATCATTTAGTATCATTGCTACTTGTTATATGTCCATTTCTCCCGTATTTTGTTTGACCCGACATATGTCTTTGCTCACTGCCACTTCTGATTATTAGTTCTAGGAAGACATCAAGTATAACTATCACAGGACACCATACTGAGACATTAGTCGGCATGGATATGATCTATGACTCCGATTGATGTTATTTTCTATGATGCACTTCCGGTGTCTAAAGACCATGGTAGAGGTGTGTGTCCTCATATGTCTCATTAATCCTGCGGGACAAGGGTGGGGTGGGAGGGGGTTTTGTTTGTGTTGGAGTTTAACGGCGCATCAGCACGATTAAAGCTACGCTCGTATATTGTGCCAAACACGGTAAGATACGCTTACACGTCGAAAATAAGAGAGGAAAGAGAGCGGGACAGAAGACAGGAGCATGGAAAGAGAGATAGCAGAGATGTCACCCTTGGAGCGTCGATGACGGCACTCCATGGAAGACACCCCACCAATGGCGGGCTTATATTGCCTGCAGATGGGAGCAGATAACCTACTTATAAATCTGGGGTAGGTGGGTGGGTGGATAGGAGATATCACTTTGTTTCAACAATCTTTTCTAAACATCAAAGACAGTGCCAGGGGAAAGCTCAGGAGGGATGGTGGACCAAACTAAAACCCCAGGTAGGTTGAGCTATTTCGGGAAACCCCCACCAATGTCAAGAAACGAGATTTTTACGCTCCTCGGGCATAAAACGACTAATTACGAACAGCCTTTGAAGGTTAAAATTTAATGCTAAAAATGAAAATAATCACCAAATTATGGCCCTGTTATGTGAGTCTATATGGCTACAAATAGTTATTTTTATGTACTTCTGGATATTTGCAAATTTATTCAGCAAATTCTTGGTCTTTTGCTTTGAAGAAAATAAATCAAAGAATCCATCCATTATACGGTCTAAAAGGGCTAATGATCAATTTACGTCATTCGATTCTAAAAAAACAAAAAAAAACTAATTAGAGTAAAATAGATTACCAAGATGCGCCAATGCGATTTATGGATCAGTTATATATAGGATCCGTCTTTTTTCCCCCCTCTCCCCTCCTCCCATCCATAATGGACTCACGTTCCATCAGAAATCAATCCTTCTGTGTATATATAGCATTTAACCTTTAATGACTTAGTTTTTAAGTCAATACGGAATGCATTGATTGTCATTTGAAGTGTGAGTGTCTTATTTATCGATGCAATGAATGCAATTAACTTCTAATCTTGTTTCTCAGCCAGTAAACAAGACGTCCACAATACGCAATACATTTAGTGTGTGAGTACATTTTTCTTGCATTCTGTCTATAGATAAATATTTCTGAAATATCAATATGAGAAATGAATGAAGGGATTTTACTTAGCCTAGTTGAATCATTGCATAATAATAATAACAATAATAATAATAATATAATAAAATAGGGCATTTATATAGCGCCTCACCAGATAGATAGATAGATAGATAGATAGATAGATAGATAGATAGATAGATAGATAGATAGATAGATAGATAGATAG
>JBCAUA010093313.1:0-10446 GCA_038406235.1 Peronia verruculata
TTGACTAACCCGTAACCATTTCTTTGTTTGACAACACGTGGGACAGGACTTGTGATTGGCTTTGTGGATAAGGAGGTATAAGTTTAGCCTCCTGACCGGTCAGCTGTTTCGCTACTTTGGTCGGTCTGTAAACACTTGAGTCACTCGTGCGATAATTCACGGGCTAGCAAAGCAATATCGTGTTTTTATCAATGGTACTGTTATGTGAAAACTCACACATGGTCTAAACACTGGGCAATATTGATGTAACTATATATATGCTAAACAGATCCGAAATAGCTAGATGTAATTATCATATACACACAGGGAATAGGGCTGTACTTATTCACATACATAAATCTTTATAACTAACGGTAACGATCAACTAATCATAATAATGAAGACAATCTGTGGTCAGAGGGGTTGCGTAACTTTTCAATTCACCTAAGAACCTGTCCGCCTAAGGGCCCGCTTTTTTTTGTCTCCCAACGAACGGGTTCTTAGGCGGAGACCACTGTATATATCTTTCATTAAGATACTGGCAGGTAATTATTCATTTTTGACTAAACCTAGGATGTCACACTAAAGCATATACAATTACGGTCAAATGATGAAAAGACAATGAGAATCATAAGGAAGGTAAAAACTTGTCATCTTCTAAACATTGTGTATTATGTTTCTAGCGATACAGAGGACGGCACATTCTTGTTTTTTTTACGCACGCATGGATGACTGAACATATTGACAAGAAGAGACCAAGTATGTCAAACTGCTTTTACCACAAAGTTGGAAAATTAAGTTGCCCTCCCCCTCCTCCCTCCAATCACATTATATCAGGTTGGCCGGGTGTCATCCAATGGCACTAAACATATAGAAAGGAATAATAAATAAAATAAAAAAGGCCTTTTATGTA
The DNA here is from genome assembly GCA_038406235.1 of Peronia verruculata. NCBI lineage: Eukaryota > Metazoa > Mollusca > Gastropoda > Systellommatophora > Onchidiidae > Peronia > Peronia verruculata. The sequence continues at coordinate 893 of JBCAUA010093313.1, forward strand.
AAAGGAAGTTTCCAAGTCTTCACTGGAACCCGGGAGCATGTGCTGTCATCATAAACATTGAACATAACTATTTTGTAGATTCAGATCTAGACTGTGAACTGCTGCCCTCTTATATTAGTCTTTTAAGAACATGGGCAAATTATTTATAATTGTTGTCAATACTTTGACGTGTTGATGTTCCATCAACAATTTGCGTTCAATCAACTGCATGTCGTCTGATGTGAGGAGTTAACACAACGAACTTTGAATAGTGGCTGAACACCAGTTCAGTTCTCATCTGGAACATGCACAAAATTCTATTGAACCTTTGGTTTCATTGTTGTTGTGCACTGCACTAAAAGTTGGAAGTCTGACATTCCTGATAGACTAACCTCTCCCCCTTGTCTCATAAGATAATGGTTTGTGACTTATTTAGCAGATACTCATAATGTTTTGACACCACTTTTTTCAATCATAAGTAATCCAGTTTGTATCTGAGATACTTTCACTCACAATTCACAAAATAAGACTGCTAATAATGTATAATACTATAACAAAAATTAAAAGCTGGAATTTGTATTATATTGATATCATACTTTTCTCATCGATGCGAACTGACATGTTTTCAGCAGAAGGATTTAGATTTGAAGACAGGAGCTCACTGGAAATTCCTTCTGAATATAAGAACATTGTATGCACTCTGATAAGTTAAACACAAGAGGAAATGGCGGTATTCAGGGATGTCAATCTTTCGACAATGAAAAGTAGGAAAATTTCCTGGCATACCGTTTCCCAACACGTAAAACTGACGCACATTCATGGTAAATACAGGGATGTTAATCTGTCAACATGAAAAAGTAGGAAAAGTTCCTGGTATATTCTTTAGCAACACATAAACTGAAGTGAGTAAATGGGAAATAGTACCAGATTTGGGGCCAACAGAGAAATTCTGACAGTCAACAAGTAGGAAATCCTGCTAAAGTAGGAAATTTGACATTCCTGGGTATTGGTGTCTGAAAATCTCAGGACAGAACAAACTCACCTTTGGGTAAAAATGAAGCAACATATACACTAAGTGCTGGCCAAGGTCTGCTGTACAGAGGAAGAGTTGAGAATTCTCTTTATCGATATGACGGATAATGTTATAACCGAAGACGATGCCCAAACTCATCATGGACATTTTGTTCTTCTCTTCATTCATTCCCAACTGCAGAGGAGAAAGAAACAGAGACACAATTATACTTTTTACTAGGCAGATTTTAGAAATTGTCAGGTATCTCTGACCAAAGAACTTTACTGACATGAAAAATTCTTGATTTATGTCAAAATTTTCACATTTATGTTCATAAAGGGTAACTTGTGCTATTTTCATACCATTACAGTGATAGTATTACAAGGTAAACATTGCTACTTTTCAATAGTTCGTTGTCAGTCACGTACTAGCATAACCAACATTTAGGTCAAAATTTAGAATCACTGTGCCAGTACAAATATCTCTGTCTACCTCCTCTTAAATCAGGGAGGCAATACAAGCATTATTAGCTGAGTTATAGACCATTTTCATTTTAGAGTAATACTGATTTCAGCCATAAATGGGATCATGTACTAGTGTACTAGATGATACACTAGTACATGACGCCCATGTGACTAGATACCAAGTATGCCAGACTGATATTTACAGTAACTGCATACACAACAGTAGTTGGGGAACCGTCTCTTTTCACAACAAATATAATGTCAGCTGACACACCATTTCATACACACCCCAAATAGCACAATGCTAATGCTGACTGAGTTTCTTGCATGTCTGCATCTCGCTTTCAGTTTGGCATCAAACTGGGTTTGCTTGTATACTGGTTTTATTATGTTTAACACAAAGCTTTAAAATAAAACAACTGAACATTCTTGTCTTGATCACTGGCTTCTGCCGATATGATGATTGTGCATGTGTGTGTGTATTTGTGTGTGAGTATGTAGTATGATCTCGAAATCCAGACCGAGATGTGTATGTTGTTGTGGGTGGAACAATATACATGCACTCACAAAGATACACACATAGTCGTCTCATTCGGTTTGATGTTTAAATTTCCATGAAAATGGAAACATTTTGAGATGCATATCACAGATATCGCATATTTGTGCTAAAAAAATGGAATAAAATTTTGGTTTTGCTAAAAAACAGCCGTCAGCCGTAAAAGCTTTTGATTGGACTTTCAACCCTAAAACATGTTTGTTTCACCTACTAGACCCTTTTCCATGATCCCTATGCCTTTATTTACCATCTCCTGTGCCCATACTCTATTTTTCCTCCATTTTTGCTTCCCTACCCCCATCAGTAGAATGGCTTCCGTGGAGTCATTTTAGGGTCCAGCACGGGCTATATATGGCTGCCATGTCTTCCTTGGTCAAAACCAAAAGCGTTTTTTATCCTTCCTGTAACTACAATCCACTATTACACTCTGCAAAAGCAGAAACATGGCATATTTCATCCTCATAAGGCCGTGGGAAGTCTTTTTCAGAGACCCATCTGAACATTTTCACTGATATTTGGTATAGTCAGTGCCTCAGATGGTCTGCCCGTGTACACCCCTGGCACTGGGGTTCCCGATATTGGTGAAGGAGATCATAATCAAGTCTCCTCTATGCAATTTGCCTGGGTGGCAGAGGGGCAGGTCAACCCTTGCTTGACTTTTCAATACCATTTTTACATTCAGCAGAGACCGCACATTTAAAAGAAAACAAACCCAAAATCGAATATTTTTTAGCAAAAACCCATTTTCAGGACCTCCCCCTTAATTTCATTTGCCTTGTTTCTCATAGTGTTAATATCTTCAGAGGTGAATTTACTTAAAATCAATTCCAAATGACCCACACTGGCCTACTGCAGCTGTAAATTGTGAGGACAAAGAAAACAAAAGTCAGACAGAGGGACCAAGAGACACCTTATTACAACACATCATAGCCTGAGGGCTACTTTGAGAAAATGCTTGGCTCTATTTCTTTGTCTCCCACTGGGGGGATATACAAACACTTATGCACGCAGCAGTTCCACATTCAGCTCTCCTCACCCTTCTCGAGTGCATTGGTGAGGCTGCAGACACACACACCCAGACCACTGACCACCTTAATACACACATGCTACAGTATTACGGATCCAAGTGGCACACATTTCCACACTCGGTCCTCTTCGTTTGCCTCTTGCTGGCATGGATATACAAACACCTACCCATATTTGGCTCTCTTCGCCCAATTTGTTGACACACACACAAAGACAGTGCAGACAGGCATATTGCCTGATTTCAGTCACATCTTTAAATCATATTCATTCCTGCTCCTACATTCTGCGCTCGCCGTAACTAGTCAATCTTTTACTCAACTCTGTGACAACAATGTTCGAGAAAGAGTACAATGTTCTCAATCTGGATACAAAGTTGAATTTTTTAAAAGATGCTGACTCAAGGCAAAATACTACTACTTCTAGCTTACAGTTAGGGGGGAAGCTCTCCTGGAGTTTTTTGTTTTTGTTTTGTTTTTGGGGGAGGCTAGGGATAAGGACATAATCCAAAATTTTACAAAACACATATTTTAATTCCCTCTGCCTATCAGAGATTGTGTCCCCTGAAACAGATAATGTCAACCTTGCTTAAAATCAGCACTTTTTTTCAGTCCTGAGAGGCTGACTTTTAGCAGATTTCAGTGTACTGATATTTTTCTAAAATATCTGAGGAAGATCAAACACATACAGACTTGATGAAATGACAATTTCTACTAGTCCTGAACAGGAAACACACAGCTTACCTTCCTCAAAAAATGACAGAGGTATTTCAAAATGGTGTAGTTATCCTTTGGCAATACTTTCATGGCCTCCTTCAGTTCTTGAGCACAGGCATCCTTGTCCTCCTCCTTTTTACCTTCCATGAAACGCAGTGCAATGTTCATAAACTTCTGGAAATACTTGCATGGTACAATGGAATCAGGGAGATCCCGTAAAAATGTCTTCAGCACCGAGGCCACAACATGAACATCAGTGCCTTCATCTTCAAACTTGATCTTTTCTCCTCTTTCAAATCTGGCTATGACATCTTTGATGACTGCCTGCCTGCCTGGTAACCTAAAGGATATCGATTTCAAAATTTCAGTTTGTTTTGCTGTCAAAATATTCTAAAATGTTTTTCTCCTACATTGATGATCTGTTACATTAAAATGGACCCAACCATTTAAAAAAAAAAAAAATTTTTTTTTAAAAAAGCATTTTTTTCATAAAATATATATATGTACTTTGGAAATGATCCATAAACATGTGATCATTACATAGTACTTGAGCATGCAACCACTTATATTATCTACCGAAAAAAAAAAAAGTCTAATGCAGTCACTGATGCATGTCTTTTCTTTCGGTAAACTCCCTTTGTGGAGATTACATGGAATTTTGTCAGTTACAAGCCATTATTATTTCAGAATAACATCTGGTATATTTTTCATGAAAAGATCAAATTCATTGTGGAATTCTGAATAATATATTTTATTAATTTCTTCTTGACTCTTCAAATTATACCTTCCTTTCCTGATATGAGACATCCCATTTTGAGTCTCAGTAGCATTGCCATGTCAATTTGAAGAACACAGATAAATAATTTACCAGTTCTACATTGTTATCAGCTAAGAGTAAATGCCTATATCACTGCTAGTCAAGACAACATGTAAATTTCTTTCAATCAGCATCAAATCACTGTAGAAAAAAAAAATTGAAGAAGTGGTCAGACAAGCAAGTTATGAAAAGTACATCACAATATTCTGTGACTTTCTCCACTTTCAGAGGTGAGGAAGTGAATCTGGACTAGACTGCAGTCAAAATGCAGAACAAAATAAATATAGAATAATGAAAAAGTTTACCTACCTGAAAACTCCTTCAATGTCCAGCCCATACTTGTACAAATATTCAACACATTCTTCCACAATGTAAGGTATGTGACGGCCTTCTTTTCTTTCCCAGTACAGAATCTCTTCTAGTGACTGAGAAAACAAAGCTGAAAGAAAACAAAATAAAAGTGCTGATTATTTCCTCATAACAATTAACTCTTACACTCTGTACTTTATGATGAACTGAGCAAATCTGTGCAAAAAATTGGGTGGCAGTATGTAAAAATTACCCTTGATGCACTACATATAGTTTTTTTTTTTTTTAATGGCTCAATGTAGTTTCACACTAACTTTGAGTCTAATTCCACAAATGTTGCATAATTGTATGTTGTGTACAGGGATCATCAAGAGCCTTTTTCTCTTAATTTTGCCCACACAAGGCACAGGAACCACCACAAGAAACATTGCTTGTTTTCTGCCAATTAACTTTTTGTTTCGATGGCTTGCTACCAGAAGCAAGGATGCTACCATGATAGTGGAATCATGCTACCATTCAAGCTAGACAAATGATCGTTTTAATTTCAAACTGGAAAAAAAAATGTGACTCAAATGTTTGATGGCTGAGGTAATGATTACAATGATGAACTGGATTATTGCCCTGACGAAGAGTGAAGTTGACTCAAAAATTTGGCAAATTTAACCATCACCATCAAGTTCTTTATAGATTTCTGTGTTATTTGTTTTTCTTAAATTATTTTATTAGTTACCGGTCTGACAGGTATATTGTAATTTTATAAAATGATGAACTGGATTATTATGACTGTGATCTAGACTAATTACTGATCATAACAATGCAGTCTGATATATATTTGAAAAAAAAAAAATCAAACATTTAGAGAATTTTCGGAAAAATAATAGCAAAGAAACTCAAATTAGTAGAACTATCTTCTTGTCAAAGTGCTATTTCTGTGAACTGTCATGTTAATTGCATTAATGTGTGATATTTTTAGATTAAACAGATGTATTCAATCCCTGAAATTTTGACAGACTCCAGTGGATGTAAATCTAAAAACAGCCCACAGCAAGTGCCTTAAAGTAGTTTAACTTATACTGACCACAAGGTTCACACTCTCTAGGTGCCTTAAAATCCAAGGACTTTTCAAGGACCCAAGGGCTATTTATAAGGACTTCATGAAGCCAAATATCTTCAAACGCACATTGATGTTTATGCGTGTGTAATGATAACATTTGCTTACACAAACTTACCCATAGACTTATGCATGAACAATAGACGGTATTGCAGATCTTACGCTGGATCTGTGCTCTTACTGATGCTGAAACTCACTCTGCACGACACACAAGTACATGTGTTTAAAGCCAAACCCATTTAAAAAAAAAAAAAAACCTTCAGGCATCTTACAATTACTCTTTCACTGATAAAAATAACTGAAGATTCAAGCTAGGATGTAAAATTTCATCCAAAAGGCATGAACTGTGCATAGTTACTTATTTATTTTTATCATTACTTTCTCTGTGTGAAACTCGGTGGGTGTAGTAGTGTGTTGCAGCACTTGCATTGGGTATACAGTTTAATTTCATCTGTACTGTCACAATTTCTATAAATTAAGAGCGACCATAGTCTGACATGCACAGATCTACAAGAGAAAACTAACTCTGGAAATTGCATCTGTCTAAATCTAACTCGTTTTTCAGTTGTAAGGAGAGATTTTTCATTAAATCCCACTGCTACTGCATCTAGATCTAATTCAATTTGTTACTTGCTCACTTGCATCAAAACTACATTTTTTTTTTTGGTGGTCTCTTAATATAATATGTTGACGATATACAGTATTTCAGTCTCGGTCAAGATCTTGATTTTCTAGATCTTGAAATACAGGTGCACAGCAAAAAGATCGCGTAATACTAATAAGTCCTAGATCTAGATCTAGGCCTACGTATAATTAAGAAGATTACATTATTACAAGATGATCGGATGATGGTGCAACCTTATTATTTCTATACATGAAAGCTCTATTAGATTAACTCGATCTATTTCTTTCTCTTACTAGATCTAGATCTACAATCCGTGGATCTGAGAGGAATGCTGAGCCGAAGATCTCGACAGGATCTCAGTCGGCAGGCCTACTGACTTGATCTAGATCATTTTCTCTTTCTGATTGTATAGCTACTCATGATAGGATTGTCAAGTGGTAGCCTTTTACAGTTAGAAAATAGCATACGACCGCTGGACTCAATGCGATTCAAGATCCTAACTCAAGTCGATGTTGCCGTTGACCATTCATATCTTCATTCCAAGCATGCATACAAGACAATAGTACTTTCGCTTTCGCTTGCTGCGTTCTGCAAATGTATCGAAGCATCGGCAGCCAGCAAAAAAAAAAAAAAAAGTTGATTTTTTTTTTTTTGCTTCAATACAAAGTTTAAATTTCCTGACTAATAATTTTATCTAATTCCCTAAAGTATCAATCAAAATTACGACTAAAATGGTGCCGTCGAATCGCACTGGCCCTGCAGGCCTAGACTAGCTAGATCCGCAGTGAATGAAACAAAGAAAATTATTGACATCAGGGCATCTTTGATAGGAAATGAACTTACGGCAAATGTAAAATACAGAGTTGCTGCAGGACGCATTCGGAGGGTGGAAAAATAAAAATAAAAAAAAAAGCCATGTTCTAACTATCAGTCATTGACCGTGCAAAAATTTAAGGATTTTTCAAGGACTTCGGCAACAATTTCAAAATTCAAGGACTTTTCAAGGACTTTGACAACAATTTCAAATTTCAAGCACTTTCAAGGACTTTCCTTACAAACCCTGTGACCAAGACAGCACACTGTTCTTCAACAATTCTAATACAGTAATGATAGCATCTTTTTTTCTTTGAAACTTTTTTTTCCTTTTCAATCCCTAAATCTTGAACATGAGAAACTATTTAACTGTTTGCATGGCCAAAACACTGAATATTGAACATTCTGGAATTAACTTACCTCCCCCTTTGTCTGCATACAACGCTCTCCTGAGTGCACGCACCCAGACCTTTTTTTCCTCCTCAGTTTCGGCACACAAGTTTAAGGTATCACTAGGATTTTTATCTGATAAAGGGCAAAAGCAAACAATGACCAACAAGAAAGCTATGCAAATACCTGTCATTACTGATGCAATTCAAACGAAACCAATAAAGATATTTCATAACTCTGATGACTAAACTGACTGTTTTCAATTTTCACTTATGTAAACTACAATAAATCCACAATCGCATGAAAGACAGTCAGTCTCCTTCGACCTGCATCCTTCTTTTGTCCTTTTCACACTGAACAGGTAATTATGAGGAAATACTGGGTTGATTATAACTCTTTAGAATAAAACCAAAACTAATATGCCTTCCTTCAGCAAGCTACATAGATAAACCCAAATACATTCAGTAAAAATGTGATCAGTCCGATCACTTTACTTTGATTAAAATGATCAAATTTTTAGAAAGGTGAGGGCGACTGGTTCAAACATTTCTTTATGTCTCCTTCTTCTTCCTTCTACACAGACATTCTAAAAAAGCAGGAGATAAAACAGAGGCTTTTTTTTTTAATTAGAAATTTATTTCCCTTAACATGAAGATTTACAACTTTTTATAATAACTTAGTGGCAAATAAACATTTCATAGCATGTGCTTTTTTTCTAAATAATGTAAAAAATGAAGGACATCATTATTTTGTTGTCCACTGCTACCATATCTCAAAGTACAAGGAAATAATTTCCTGTTCTACTAGTTCTAGTGACTCTATATTGCCCCATTTTTCTTCTTCAAGCAAGCTACTCAAATCTCTGTCAGATACATCAGGCAATTTCTAACATCACAGATGCAGTGTCAGTAACCTCTTCATTTCTCCTCCAAATCAAACTTATGATCAGATTCATTGTTGAAAACATTAATAGGCCACCTGACCAAAATTGCTACTCTACTCCCACTGATATGAACAACAAAATCAATCCCCCTTCCCCCAACATACAACCAAATGTCATAATTTCAATAATTTCATTATCTATTACCTCAAATTGTGAAAAAAAAAAAAAAAAATCTATTTGACATGCAGGAATGAGCCACTGTTTAGAATTTTATTGTATTACACAGTTTTTGCCATCATAACTGACTCAATGTAATAACCATATTATGCAACAAAAGGTCAAAAGTTGAATACTATCAAAGAACATTTTATGTTGTAAAATAACCATGAAAAAAAAAAGATAACTTCAAAAATAAAGAAATCTTACCACTGACAATATCAAAATAGCCCTTTCGAATGTCATTTGGATCTGGTGGAGGTTCCACAATTATTTGTCCATCCAATGTAATACAATGCTGACTTTTCTGGTCTTCATCTTTCATAAATATGAAGAGGAACTTGTCTGTAAGAACAAAATATCTTCGGCCCCATGTGTTCATGCGTCCTCCCTTGCGTCTCAGCCATCCTTTCAGATCTTTGTCTTTAGGGGGACGGCTATCCATCCTCAATGTATTAGTGGTTATGATGTTGCATTGTTCTGAAACACAAAAATACACACACATCCCATTATTTCTAATTAAATAAAAGAGATGCGGATCAAACTGAACAGTACGCATGATTAAGAGCTCTCGGGTTGCATGAGGTATAGACAGCATTTAAGGAAAGGGGGGGGGGGGGGGGGGGGGGGGGGGGGTTCC
>JBCAUA010093324.1:0-24092 GCA_038406235.1 Peronia verruculata
GGCTCAATGGGTATGGCGTCTGCTCATTGAGCGGCCGGGATCGACTCGCGGGTTCTGCATCGGGGGATGACAGGACAAAAAGATCGAAAACCCTCATTTTTTTAAGTGACTCAACGCCGCAACGGTCTCTGGCTTCCTGCGGGTAGGGAAGCCCGACTTCTAGCCTTCTCGGATAAGGGCCAATATATCTCGGAGGTCCCGTGTGTACGTTACGCACGTCAAAGAACACGTGGCAGTTCAAAATCGATGGAAGGGTAGGCCTGAGTGCCGCTGTCGGGGCAAAATATCCAAATTTCTACCCACAAAGTTTCTCGGGAAAAATTGACAACTTTTAAAAGCCGAGATAATCCCATCTCTTAGGATTGAAAGGCTTAAGAAAAACAAAAAACAAAACAAAAAATGGGATTTCGTTATACATGTATTTTGTGTTTCAACCTGCTGAGGTGGTTATCTTGTAGGCTACATACTTAGGCGAATACTAGAGTGGCACGCAAACTTCCGTTAGCACAAAGAGAACCTTCCCTAGAAACAATGCAAACGTGGGCCAAAGTTCACACTTGCCGTGTACCATATACATTATAATATGTATGTTGACATTGATGCTGAGTGTGTCAAGTGTGTGTGAATGGTGGGAGTGGGAGATTGCTAGTGTTGTGACAAAAAAAAAAAAAAACGAGTGGATGACGAGGGGGCTGGCAGGCTGATATGAGGAAAAAACGATATAATTATTATGTCTGTGAGATAAGCAAAGGATTGAGATATAGTATTAATCTGCGGGACAATATAATAGGCTATGGTAAACAAATTTCCGTAACACTGTTTTATACTGACAAATGTATGGATAGATAGATAAGTGTAGCAATAAATAAATATAATATAATTATACATGTGTCTGTGTGTATGTTAGGTTAGGGAAAAAGAGAGCGAGAGACAGAGAGGAAACCTCTTTTGAATTTACTTCTTCATTCATTACAATCCCGATATTCTTTCACAGCTATGAAACTATCAGACCAAACCTCCGCCCCTCTTCCACCCCTCCCGATTTCATAACAATTCTTGGTAACCCAATTCTTTTTCTTCTTCTTGTGTTTCTCCTACAATCATTTCATGAACAAAATCTCAAAGCAGCGCCAGTTTTTTAAAAAGTATCCTTTAATTAGAAATGCTGACATATGGGAGTGATGCCAAGTTGGACATCTTTGTCATTTCAAAGGGAATATAGAATTATTCGAGGATTAGCAGAAACGTAAAACGTTTTTTGATCACACTACAGTTATGTGTTATACTAAATGGTATAGCCTACTAATTAAAGGATTCTCCACCCACTCTTCATCCGATTTTGAACTGCTGAGGGTTCTTTCATGTGTGTGTGACGTACACACAGGACCTCAGAACTATAATAGCTTTTCCGAGAAAGTTAGATGCTGAGGCTCTTTACCCAGGAAGGCAAGAGATCCTGGTCCCCATAGTAGGATCCAAGACTTGAATCCTCGACGTCCACGACATGAGTTTTTTCACCGAGCAGTAGATGCCTCATCATTCAGCCACTGCACCCCCCCCCCTCCCCTAAAGCTGCTTAAAACAAAACTCAATCACAAGAAAGTAGAATTATCTTGGCTTTTCTAAAACCCCTTTGGTCTGCACTTGTGTTTTGTGTGAATCGCAGTCTAAATGAAACTCTTCGAGAGTTGCATTTTGATTCATAAGTTTACGTCATGATGTTAAGAGCCACATTCGCCCCCTTATAATTTTTATGGTGTTGTATTATAAGAGTATAAGCTATTTGTGATTCTATTTGAATAACAAAATAAAAAAAAACTGTGAAAATGATAATTTTGGGCGACCATCGAAAGGAGGCTAAATTGAGACTGCAAAACCCATAAGCCCACTAGCAGTAGTAGTAGGCTACCGTATGTCTGTCCCATCGATATGCCATAAGAGTTTATAACAATTTATTGTATATAAATGGTCGATTATTATGAGAAAAAATTGCCTGATTTCAAATTAGCACTAATTGGCCCATACGCAAGGATCAACACTAGTATATATGCAAAGCTTCTTCGTATTTTGAAAGTTACGTACTGTTATCCGGTGATCTCGGTCTACATAAACTTTGTACAGATACATCACTTTAACTCTCGCCAAATCTCGCGATGCCGATGAGATGACAGTCCACTTCCTTAGTTACCACCATAACAACAATAGTTCCTGAGCTGATACTGTCAAGTCTTGACTGTGGATATAGGAAACCTGCTGTTTCAGATAATTAAAACTTGTCAAGATGATGGCATCACGCTATATGCCCCGTACCAGGGAGTACAGGGGTATTCAACCTAGTTCTGTGGCAATCGTAAGTGTTCAGCTTTTCCTACAGTTTACTTGAATGTGCAACATGTTTTTTGTGTTTTTTTTTTTTTTCACCTTTTTATTTGTGTAATCAAGAGGGCTGTGGTAAATCTGTAAATATCGGATAGGAAAATTGGCACTCCTTTGCTTCTGCGATCTTGGTCTGTCTCCACTATTATGGAAGTCACAATCCGGATATGTTGTGTGAAAATAGCACATTGTACATTGATTGCTACCTTCCAATTAGGCCTACTCATAGACATCATGATTGTTAATTAGGCTACGTCTTTAGAACTTGCCCTAGTCCTAATCCTAACCCTCACCCCACAGTCAAACACTGATGTGTTGTCATTATTCAGTTGTAGGGTTAGTGCTAGGTATGTTCTAGCAGACTTAAATTAGCAGTCATAATCATACTCTTATATTCGTTATGTGTCATTTCTACTGTCGAGTTACGACTTCCGTTGGAGATATAGGCCAGGACCAAGTGGGGACCAAAATTTCTTACTTGAAAGTGGATGCGAATGTATAAAGTGAATTGTGCACTTTTATTTCTCAACAATACAGGATCGTCCTCCTCTCTTCTCTTAGATTTAATTATTTGCAGTTGTCATAGAGAGACATCCAAAAATTTCTGAATTATGATATTGAAGAAAATGGTCAAAAGATACATTCACAGCAAAATACTAATTAGATAGATGAAGAAACTATGCGAAATTCAGTGCTTTATTTAAAAATAATGTTTATTTGAACAAAATACACATACCACATTTCTCAGCTGTCCATATTAGAATTTCATATTTTTATCCTTTTTTTTTTTTTTTTCTGTATCTCTGCATGTTGAATTTGATAATAGGGAATTCAAAGGAGTACATCTCAAGTAATGGACTTCATCTTCCATAGCATGATATCCAGTAATGGACTTCATCTGTTTCCATAGGATCACTATGTATGTGAGGCAGCTTCACTGTGATCACCTGTATTCTTTACAATCTATTTATAGAGAGCAAAAAATCCTTCCAAGCAACCAGGTGATTGGTTAACACTGAAAAATAGAGCTGCTGAGGACCGCACCAAACAATTGGAGACTCAAGTTTATGAGCAAAAGTATCAAGATCTGCGAACAGATTTTGAGACAAATGGAGAAAGACGCATCCTCTTCACCAATATTAAAAGCCGGGTCAAAACACTGAAGCAGGCAAATGAATACAACCTGGAGTGCCGAAGAGAAAAGTAAGTTATGCATAAATTTTGGAAAACACATTTTTTGAGGTAATATTCCAATACATCTGTCAGAGATAAGTTGAGATTAACTGCTACAGCAAAAGAAATATGACTGATGACTAATGAGGGTTTCTTGTGTTCAGGGCTCAATGTGAAGAACTGCACTTCACCCTGGGTAAAAGACAAACTTGAAACAAACTCTAGGAAAGATGTGGAGGATTAAATCCTTTGATATTAAATGCTGGATAGAATTTGGTCTCTTAGTGAAAAGTGGGGATATGAAAGTATGACTGATTGCTTTGAAATATTGGGCTTAAGATTGAATCATCTTTAAGGGATTTTCACGAAATTCATATTGACTCTTGGTTCCCACATTGTATCTCCTCCCATCCTCAAACTCTTTGTAGTGTAAAATGTCAAAATCAATACTTGTATGTGCCTTGGTAAGGGGGAGAGAGATGAAGGGGATTGTAAATGGAAGATTCATTACACTAAATAGATCTAATGTTATTTCATAAACCCTTTGTCTTCAGTTTCTGCCTGTTTTTGTTTTTGTTTCAGTAATCAAACATTTCAGTTCTTTGTCAAGGTTCAGTCAAATGAAACTTGTTCTAAGGAGGAGCTCTGGATAATTCACTACTTCAGCCTCACAGGGACATGGTAGACTGGACAATTCCAGTAAAAATATTGATAAATTATAAGATCGACAGTGACCAGATAATGCCAGGGTCCATATTCCACATACATGTAGGTCTATGCTTTTGAGACTCAGTAAATAATGAAGATTTAACCTTGTCAGGCATGTGATTTCCATAGTGCAATAGAAACTTCATTGTCTGAAGTGGATAGATAGATAGAAAAACTGCGATTGTGATTTTAAAATAAACTAATCATTCCTTTTCGTGTTTTTGATTGTGTATATCATCTGATCAGATTGCGAAATCTTTTGGCAAATGAAGAGGCGTGTCTGCTGCTGGAAATGGAGGAGAAACAAGAAACAGTTCTGGAGAGACAGGCGAAGATGAGAGAAAGGGCAAAGTTTCTCAAAGATAAACGCGAGTCTGAGCGCCTGGCCTTTGTTCAGGAGAAATATGACCAACAGTTCAGGTACAAATCTTAAAATTATTTGTCAGAAAAAAGAACAGGTTGGACCTCATCTGAAGAAGGCAACAATTAAACAGAGGGGAACAACTCTTGGATATTGATACAATCAGCTTAGAAATAAGGAGTGGTCTTAGCTCTATTCCCACACAGACTGTGTAGCCAGGTGTATATGTGTTTATGTATGTGTGTGTGTCCATGAAAGAACAAGAATAACTGATAAATGTTGGAACAAAATCATTTGTCTTGTAACAGTTTAGCAAAACTTAAGATGTTGAGGTAGCTTTTGGCTCTTGTGTCCAGTAAACCCTTCATGGTAAAGCCATCTTTGAATCCAGTGGGATAACGATGTACAACATTTGAGTACCAGTTTTGTAGTCAAGCACAAGTGGCCAGACGTTATACCCTTTGCTCATCTGACTAGCTCAAATCTGCTACCCACCTCTCTCTCCCCTACACATTGCTAGTTTTACACATGGTTGTTTAGTTTCATGTATTGAATATCCCTCAGCGAGCGGAGATAAATTCCATGAAAAAATTCCAATAGGACTTAAAAAAAAAGAAAAAGATGGAGCCGAGCCACGATGAATGTTTTACCAGAAATACAGAGCTGAGAGGAGTGTGGCTTTCACTTATGAGGATTTCTTGTGTCTAGGGCCCAGTGTGAAGAACTGCGTTCCACCCTGAGTAAGAGACATCAGGATCAGGTCTGTCTGGAACGTTTGGAGCAGCTGCGGCAGAAGGAAGAGCTGGCCCAGGAGAAGAAAGCCTTCGATGAAATGTACGCTAAATTGTGGGAGCAGGATATGCTGGAGAAAGCCGCCCGAGAGGAGCGAGAGGCCAAAGATCTACACGAGAGAAATCGTGGGGTCCTAGAAGTTCTCAGGAAACAGATGGCAGCACTAGAAGCTCAGAAAGAGGAAGCTCGACAGCTAAAGGAGGAAGAAGCTCAGCTATTGGTAAGAATTTTAGTGATATCATTTCCTGTCTCACTGCTCAAGCTGGTGGAACTGAAATATGTCCCGTTAGTCATAAGTGAGTGATATGTGTCAGATATGGGTATAGAACTTTTTAATGTGTTTACTCATTATGGGGGATAACTTTGACTGCTCATAGACTGATCTCATCTTTCTGTTTGTGGATGTCTTTGTTTGTTCACATCAAGGAATTGTGGGACTTTCATTTGTTTCTAAACATTGTGAAATTCTGAGATGTGAATTGTTGATCACCACAGTGATAACATTCCCAGCCATAATTTGTGCCCAACTTCTTGATCTAAGGCCAGTGACAAAACAAATGAGCCCAGTCCGTGTGTGACAAATGAACAATTGTATAATTATGGCTAGCACCTCACAGACTGTTCAAACTTGAGTCAGTATGTAGATGAGAGTCCTTGTTTACCTTGGGAAAGGCTTGTTTGACCTGTGACCTTGCAACAACTGATAGTTTATGTGTAGTAGGTGACATGGCACAAGGCTATTGGTGTAAAAATCAACAGGGATAATTTTCTCTATCCACAGAAAGAGCAGCGAGCTTTGTGGAAAATGGAGGATGAGAAAACTCGCCAGGAGAAGCTGCACAAACAGCAGGAGACACGTGACATGTTGGATCACTCGCTGGCGTCCAAGGCACGTAAGAAGGCCAAGGAAGAGCAGGAACAGTTGGCCTTTGACCTCAAGATGCTGGAACAGTTGCTGGAAGAGTCAAGGAACGAGGCGATGGAGGCCATGCAGAGAAAGGTGAGCATGTGGCCAGGTTTTGTTCATAGTGACAGCCAATCTCTCTTCCTTTTTGTATACCTCAACTTTACCTGTTATCACATTTAACTACTCAGCAATCTATTAGCCAGGAACGACACTCGATACATTTAGTCTTTTTATGACCAGGAGGAGCTCCCAGTTTTGGGCCAAAATCAGTTATTTCATGATTTTGCATTGTTCAGTAGTTCAAGGAATCCAGGAAACCATGGTGGAACATCTTATGTCTCAGAAAGAATATCTCTAAACTGTCCTGACTTTTCAGTTCTGTCATGACAAAGTTCATTGAAAACTATATCTGCTTAACAGTTTTCACCAAAACTGCTTTTTTCTTTTTTTTTTAAATAAAATTTCTACTGCTTCTCTGTGTTATGGGTGGATTTGTATCAGATAGGCAATCTAATTACTCATTATATGGGCTACAAACTACTGACTTAAGGTATGCAGTGACAAAAAAAAAACTGACTGAATTTTTGTTGACATTATCAGTCATCTCCCTGCCAGTCTGAATCATTTCCAACATTTCTCTCTGTGTCTTCGTCTAAAATTTCCAGTAGAGGACCAACCACCTTTTGATTATATGCTATCAATTAGTCATCCAACGTCTTCTACCATTGCTGTCTTTACGTGGAGAAAAGTGTCATATTAGGTTTAGTTCATTTTTGCACCATGTCAGACAGAAGTTCAGCATATCATTTATTTGCCTTGAGTGCCAGCTTACCAGGTCCCCCTGTGAAATAACAGAGGTGATTTTCTTTGTTGTCCTGCACAGCGGGAGCTACGTGAGGAAGACCGTCGGTACCGAGAGTATCTGCGGCAGTTGATGGAGGAGGAGAAGGCACGCGAGAGGGAGTTGGAGAAGATGATCCAACAGGAAGTTGAGGCAGCATGGGAGAAGCGCATCGACCAGTGGAGGCAGGAGAGGAAGGCTCGTAAACTGCTGCTCAATGATGTGATGGAGGGGCGGGCCAAGCAGATCCAGGAGAGATGTAAGCCATTTCTTTGTACACACAGCCAGAATTAGTCATCTCTCTCTCTGCCTCTCTCCTTATCTGTCTCTGCCCTCTCCTCATATGTCTCTGCCCTTTCCTCATCTGTCTGTCCTCTCCTCACCTGTCTCTGCCCTCTCCCCCTCCGTCTATCCTCTCCTCATTTATCTCTGCCCTCTCCTCATCTGCTTCTGCCTTCTCCCCCCTCTGTATCTGCCCTCTTCTTATCTGTCTCTGCCCTCCCTCTCTCTGTCTCTGCCCGCTCCTCACTTGTCTCTGCCCTCTCCCCCTCCATCTATCCTCTTCTCATCTGTCTCTGCCCTCTCCTCATCTGTCTCTGCTCGTTCCTCATCTGTCTGTTCTCTCCTCACCTGTCTCTGCCCTCTCCCCCTCCGTCTGTCCTCTCCTCATTTGTCTCTGCCCTCTCCTCATCTGCTTCTGCCTTCTCCCCCTCTGTATCTGCCCTCTTCTTATCTGTCTCTGCCCTCCCTCTCTCTGTCACTGCCCTCTCCTCACCTGTCTCTGCCCTCTCCCCCTCCATCTGTGTTCTCCTCATTTGTCTCTGCCCTCTCCTCCTTTGCTTCTGCCTTCTCCCCCTCTGTATCTGCCCTCTTCTTATCTGTCTCTGCCCTCCCTCTCTCTGTCTCTGCCCTCTCCTCACTTATCTCTGCCCTCTCCCCCTCCATCTGTCCTCTTCTCATATGTCTGCCCTCTCCTCATCTGTCTCTGCCCTCTCCTCATCTGTCTCTGCCCTCTCCTCATCTGTCTCTGCCCTCTCCTCATCTGTCTCTGCCCTCTCCCCCTCTGTCTCTGCCCTCTTCTCATCTGTATCAGCCCTTTCCTCATCTCTCTCTGCCCTCTGTCTCTAGCCTCTCCCCATCCCTGCAAAGTTTCTCTGGTCTTTTGTTCCTTGTTATTAAGAAAAAAAAAACATACATGTAGATGTGTGCAGGCCAACAAGCAATGACCATGAATAAAATATGGCAGTTCTGTCGTTCCTAGACACTGTTTCATTTTCTGATTTCAGTGCAAGAGAATGAACGCCAGCAACAGATGGCAGCACAAGAGAGGGAAGAATTGCAACGTCATATTGAGGAGACTCAACGCTACGAAGCTGAGCAAGCAGCAAAACGCTGGCAATCGGCCCAACAGTACCAGAACGATCTGGTGGACCAGATTGCTTACAACACCAGCCTGCGTGACGCTGACCGAGCCAGGGAGGAAGATGAGTTCAGGAAAGCTCAGCAGGCGGAGAAAGAGTTCCAGGCTCGTATGAAACAAGTCTTAGACAGCGCCACTCATGATCGACTCCACCCTATGAGGAAAGTTATGCTGGCCAGAGCTCAGAACTCCTAATGTTGTATTGTTTGTTTGTAAGTTTGTTTGTTTTATTGTGGGAATGAGGGATCTGGGAACGCTGTAAACAAGCAATGTATAAAACCAAAACAGAAATTTGATTGAGCCTTTCATGGGTTGTGTGGCTTATATGATGCACAGTTCTCCGTTAGCCACAGATTCCAACCTGGGAGACTGACAAGACCACACCTCACCACCAACATCACAAGACAACATCAGCCTTCTCTGTCATCAATAGTTGACAGGCATGACATCACAGGCATGTGGTGTGAAAAGAGACAAAGTTTTCAGTACCAAATGTTGAAGATGACATTACCACATTGTTCAAAGTGGAACATTCAATTTTTCATATTTTACATACGGCTGAAAATCTGCAACTGTGCACTTATATTGTACTTACTATATATTGAGTGATAAACTTGCATCTCTGCATCTGTCTGGGGAAATCAAAAGTTTCCTGACCTTGTGCTGAAAATGTAAGAAATGCTTTACACTGAAAGCTTGAAGTCATGCACTATATGAAAATGAAAATATTGACCATAGGAATCACAAACCATTGAAGTCCAAATTAGGTCCAGTGATATTTTCGTTTAAAACTATTCCTTGGAAAATCTGATGCATGGTGTCTTTGTATAGCTACAATAGTTTCTCAGTGGCATGATATAAGAGTTTCCAAGAAATATTTTGAGACAAAAATATAACTTGACCTTACTTTGGACATACTAGTTAGTGATTGTCACTGTCAATATTCTTAATAATCTTATAAAGAATAAGGTTAATGTACTCTAATGTTTAGGCTGGACTGAAAAGTTTTGAACATTTTGTATATTGGTCAGATGCTAACAGTTCATGCATTTTATAAATTGACATATCAAAAGGTTACATGAATACATTCGTTCTTTATGCTCTGCTCACAAGATAATAATTATTTCTAGCTCCATTTTGACATAGCAGTAGCTGTCCAAGGTATTTGACAAGGCCGGCTATTGGAGATCCATTGAAAGTACACGTATATATTTTTTGGAGGGAACAAGACCTTTTGTCAAGCCCACTGTGATCACTTTTTTTTTTCATCTCTCAGCCACCTCCTGTCACAACATGGCCAGATTCCAGCCGTACTGACAGTTGTTAGTGAGAGCTGGAGATGGTCAGTGGTCAGACTGTGAGCCACAGATATATGTATTAGTTCAGCGTACGTGTACAATGTATGTGTGGGTTCATGTCCCTCTCGTGGTACATAGCCTGTGCATGGGTGTTTGATACATCTAATTCCTTGAACTCAAACATGATGGGTCTCTCTGTTACAATCAGGTGGGATAGAAGTCTCATTTTATATTTAGTACCAAATTTCTGTGTAATTTGGCTTAAGCTGTGTATAACTGTGTGTTGGGCTGTGTGTAATTGTGTATAAGACTGATGTATAGCTGGTGCGTAAGGCTGTTTGTAGCTGGTGTGTAAGGCTCTGTGTAGCTGGTGTGTAAGGCTGTATGTAGTTGGTGTGTGAGGCTGATATGTAGCTGGTGTGTAAGGCTGTGTGTAGCTGATGTGTAAGGCTGTGTGTGGCTGGTGTGTAAGGCTGATGTGTAGCTGATATATAAGGCTGTGTGTAGCTGGTATGTTGGGCTGTGTGAAGTTGGTGTGTATGGCTGATGTGTAGCTGGTGTGTGACTACTGTGTAATGCTGATGTGTTTGCTGTGTGCACAGATGAAGTGAGTGCATGTGGCAGAGAATGTGAGTCTAAACTGTGTGTGTACAAGCTTGGGACGTGTGACTGTGTCCAAGGCTTGAGGTAAGACAGAGATTAACAGAAGTTTGAAGAGACCAGCGGTGTTGGCAAGTCAAGCCAAAAACTGTAGCTCACATTTTCTTTATCTCTGTTCAAGTTGTTATTTGATCAAATTTCTTTCATTGCCTACTGACATTACGGGCATATTTCTCTCTAGCTATCTCATTTGTCAAGAGTGAATACTGAGCATACATATTATTATATTATGATGTTGTATTGTGCTGGCAGACATGTCCCAGATTTCCGATGTTGTAAACCTGTCTCCCCCAGTCCGTCCATCTGCTTGTTTTACTTTATAGACAGGTCGGTCACTCTGGTGTGATTCACGATTTAGTGACCTGTGGGAATCTGGACTGTTGTTCTGTCAAACTGAGGTTTTACTTTCTGGCACTCAACAAAATAAACATTTCTCAATGGAATTCTTGTCTTTTTTCACTTGTATTGCAAGCTGAGGTACAACATAGTCATATCACACAAACCTTTTGCGCGCAGAGCAAATGAAATGAGTTGTAAGTCGTTTCTGGCGATAGCGGGTTAGGGCCGTTTTTAACTATTTTCTGAGATACCAGTTTTTTCTTTTCGGGTTAGAAAATATTGACTTTTCGTTTTGTGGAAAACAAATGAAACATTTTGGCATCTCAGTTCAAAAATAGTTAAAAATGGCCCTAAATTGAATTCTCCTTGATCGACTTCCGACTCATTTGCCCTGGGCACGAGACAAGTATTCATCATGCCAGCACACACGTACACATGCACACACACATAGACTCACACATATGAATATGGTATGTATGTTACGCGATGTGTGCGTATTTGTGTTCTATAACTACTTTGATCTGTGCATTATGTTGGAACAATTAATTCTACACCACACAGAAATGACAACCCTCAGTCAGATTACCTGTCAACCAAGAACACAAAAGCCTCAGTGAGAAGCTGACCCAGATATTGCCAGTCTAGGTGTAACACAAGATTGCCAGGCCAATTTCCACTCCCATTTCTCTCACACCAGATCAGACAAAGTTAGACAATAGATGAAGTCAGTGTCAATGTTAATATTCTTTATTTAATCTGCAGTGCAAAATAGAAAATAAACAGATAAGGAAGGCGTTGAACGGCTGCACAATTACAGTCTTACAAGTAGAAAACATATATTTGTATATCACAGACCTAAGGCTTGTTTGCCATCCACAGTCAGCCAGCCAAGAAATGCCATCCCTAGATCATTCTCTATCTATAATGTACAGCCCGCAGGATCTCACAGACTAACCCAGGCTCTAAGCTAACAGTAACCTTGTCCTATAGGCAAAGATGGACCTGGTGCCTGACAGACAGACAGGCAGACAGACAGACAGACAGTAGAGAGAGAAGCCAGGGAAAAGACAAGGCACACACAAACAAACAACACATAATGTGGCCACACACAAGTTAACGTAACAAAGACTCTCTCTAGCACATCACAAGTCCACATGACCAAAAGTCAACATCTTTTTAGACAAAATTTCAGTTAGTTGACAGAGGGACAAAACACAGGCCACAGATTTGATCTTACTGGATTATTCTAAATACTTCAAACTCCACATGGCCAGGCTGTCTCATAAACTGAAAACACAATGAGCAAGTAATACAAGGGCAGGCAACCCCAGTTATGTCAAAAATATTATTACAGTGGTCTCCATCCAAGATTCCAACATGTGTTTGTTTGTTTGTTTTTTTTTTTTAACTTTCAATCCTGAGATAGACGGACTGTCTTGACTTTAAGAGATTGTCTGTTTTTGGTAAGAATTTTTGTGGGTAGAAACTGGAATTTGGCAATTTTGCCTGGACAGCAGCACTCCATCTACTCTTTGCTGATGTTTACTGGCAAGGGTTCTTTAATGTGGACACTGAGCAAAATATAATCACCCTTATCTGTGCAGCAAGACATCAGGGAAGGGAATGGAAAGAACAGAAAGAGGCAAAGAGAGAAAAGATGGATATTTTTAAAGCCTGATCAAACCACACCATGGGTTAGGACCATGCCCATTTCACTGTAACTGTTTGCCAACATGCAAGGGATGCCCGTGAGTGGTGCTATAACATGAGGAGAAAGGAGCCATGAGTATGGAAGATAGTGACTGTTCTATATCTGGAATATTCCACAGGAAAAGATTCCTGCTGTCTTCAAACTAAAAGATACAATCTCATTATTCAATGATTATGCCATCAAGATGAAGCTCACTTCACTCCGTGCTTGACAAAGGCTGAACATTTTGCTGCAATTTTAATCCAAGACAGTACAGGAATTTTTAATTGCTTATCCAAAACTATAAACCTGCTACATGTATTACAGAAGAAACAGGTCTTTTCCTCTGCCTAAATAATCAACTTTTTATTTTTTTATGGTCTTCTGTTGACTGTTGGGACCATTGACTGACAGATAAAATAAAACATGACAAAATGGACAGTCAAGACAAACAAACATTGTCAATGCCATCTCTCAAAATAAATAAGTTACAACAAAAAAGTAAACAATACAAGGCAGACCAGCTGTGGCACAAACTTCACTATTAGAAAGGTTTAGTAAGTCAAGGTAGACGACTCTAGCTGTCTCATAAAATACTCTGATAAAATACAATGTAAGTCATAAAAGGCAGACAATCCTGTCTTCCAAAAAATCATAAGTATTATGATCCAATAGTATAAGGTAGACAACCTTGGCTAGGTCATATAAAGAGAGAGTAAGTCTCCATTACAATATCACATCACCCAGTGTCGGCTCCCAACAGTTCCAACATTTACTCTTCTCTCTCTCTCCTTTCTTAACTCCCACCATCCCACAGGAGGTTGAAAAGCATAGAAAAAAAAAACAAAAAAGCAGAACCTTAACTCCCAAGGCCACTGTGCCATGCTGTTTGGATGACCTGTGTGATCTAGGACAGATGAGGTCAGGGTGACCTCCAGCCACTGATATAACAACTCTTATGTTCAGATCAAAAGCTAACATGCAGAGCCGAGCCTGGTAACTGGCAACAAGTCCTGTTGTACTGATGATCAGCTAAAATGTTTTCACCAAAAGCAAACAGCAGCTAGTCTAGCAGCTAGGAGTAGGACCTTGCTCACCCAAAGCTTGCATCTTCAGACCCAAAGCTACAATGCCAAGATGTACATTATTGAGCTGGATAAGACTAAGAGCTAGCGGCCCACACTGGTGGTGAAAATGTCGCTGACATGGACAAGGTCTCTGACATGGCATAGGAATGAAAATTATGCCTGTTGCATTTAGTACAACCATCACTGTATCACTGTATCTGAATAATAAACTTTTTTTTTTTTTTTCAAATGAGAGAAAATTGATGAATTCATCCCGTAATGAACAAGGAAAATTTTTGCTTCAGTTTCCCAATTTAATAACAAGACAAATATTTTTTTCAGTTCATTTTTTCAGGCACTCTCGCTTTAACTCTAGTTTTCATTCTAGCTTTTAGTCTGAATGAATACATGTACTTTTATTTCCTGGCTAGCAAATGTTGGCATCTCCCTACTGTGCTAGCACTGGTGTTTGGGGGGGAACACACTACACACCTGGACATTTGTGCACACAGTTTGACACAAAGACCTATCATTTCCACAAATGTACAAAGACCTATCATTCCCACACATGTACAAAGACCTATCATTTCCACAACACCTGAGACACAAAGACCTCTCATTTCCACAAATGTTCAAAGACCTCTCATTTCCACACATGTACAAAGACCTATCATTCCCACACAAGTACAAAGACCTATCATTCCCACACATGTACAAAGACCTATCATTCCCACGCATGTACAAAGATCTATCATTCCCACACATGTACAAAGACCTATCATTTTCACACCACCTGAGACACAAAGACCTCTCAATTCCACAAATGTACAAAGACCTCTCATTTCCACAAATGTACAAAGACCTATCATTCCCGCACAAGTACAAAGACCTCTCATTTCCACACCACCTGAGACACAAAGACCTCTCATTTCCACACATGTACAAAGACCTATCATTTCCACACATGTACAAAGACCTATCATTTCCACACATGTACAAAGACCTATCGTTTCCACACATGTACAAAGACCTATCATTTCCACACATGTACAAAGACCTATCATTTCCACACCACCTGAGACACAAAGGCCTCTTATTTCCTGCCGACCAAAAAAATGTGACAAGCACAAAGAGTAACATTCAGTTCAGTCCAGTAACATACCACCACAATTTTGTACCAACAGTAACATTTGTACTAACAGTAACATTTGTACCAACAGTAACATTTGTACCAACAGTAACATTTGTACCAATGCAGTAGTAACATTTGTACAAAGAAAACATCTGTAGCAACATGATAAAACATACCCCCCAACCCAATGGACAAATACGAAGTGCCGACAGAAAGTGGAATACATGTATGTGCACATATACAAGTAATGTAATGTAATAGGAAGTAACACTAACAGACTGGTGCTTGCCCACATCAGCATTAGGTTGGACCACAGTCAGTGCCTGTGGAGTGGGATGGGGAGTAAGAGAGGCTATTGATTCCTGAACTGACAACAAAATCTCTCTCTCACACATACACGCACACACTGACTGACAGATTGGGTAAAGCTGTGCACTTAACTTCACTACTAGCAACACAGCTGGGGGGAGGGGGAATTCTGTGCTAGAGATGTCAATCTGTCTACATGAAAAAGTAGGAAAGGTTCCTGGCATATTCTTTAGCAACAAGTAAAACTGAAGTATGTTAATGGTAAATAATACTGGGTTTGGGGCTAAAAGAGAAATCACTGACAGCAAAATGTAGGAAATTCTACTAAAGTAGGAAATTTCACATTCCTGCTGTGTGTGTGTGTGTTGTTGTTGTCCTGTTGAACAGTGGTGTGCACAGTCTTGTGTAATTAGTGATGAAGGGGACAACTGTCTAAGAAAAGTGTATAACATTTGTTTCCCCTACACTACGCAGAGTTACCAATAATTATGATAATACATGTACATGTAATCATGACAAACAAGTGGAAAGTGCAAAACTTCAAAGTTTTCTCAGCTTCCATCTCTAGTTAGGCCACAACTTCTAATATTGAGGTTTCAACTCCTCTCCTGTGTGACATGTGTCAAATACAAATTATGTGAAATATAAAACAGTATCAATAATAATGTACAGCGCAAATCTGGATAAATGTTTGCATAGTTGTGATTTCAAGTGCGGCACAAAACATTTATGAGGAAGTAAATAAGACATCATGGCAACGCGGTCTGCCTATGGTATACAATCTGATAAGCTGTTTCATTATGATAGCACACATGGTAGGTTTTCTAAGACAACTGGATGAGCAATCTAAGTACATATACATACAATGGAAGAGTAAAAAAAAAACGACTAACCTACAAATACACAGAGAAAGACATGTAACCAAATAACAATCAATATTTCTGCAATACGCATGCTTGTCTACAACAAACAAAACTGAGGTCACATGAACCAATTCGTGCAGATTTGTTTGCTCTTTCTCTATTCATCCGACAAATTTGAGAAGCAAAACGATGGAATCTGGTGTTCATCAAACTGAGGCAACCAGAGAAATCATGTGTGTCTTTTAACAGAAAATGAAATTTTAAGGCATTTCTTGTTTTCTTCACATAACCTTCAATATCAATATAAAAATGTATTTCAGAGTTAATTTGCTGAAATAGATTAAGTAAAAGTTCAAAAATTGTAATTTAGTGGCATGGGCTAATAAGGATTAACAAAAATTAACTGCCATTTTTTCACTACATTTAACTGGAGCAAACAGGCTGCTCCAATTGTTTTTAATTACCAATATCTCAACTTTTACTTAAGATAAAACAAAAAAAACACCAAAAAAATCACAAACCTGAAGGGAAGTGAATAATCTTCACTGTGATACCAGTCTTAAAATTTGACAAGAGCCTGATTTCATTGTGTTGAATCTCATTTTGTTTTTTCTCTTTCTGCTGGCTCCAGGCTTGACTTTCTCCACCACAGCAACTACTACAGTCAACTGACGCTGGAGCCCAGGTAAGATAAGATGAAAATTTTAAATAAACTTTACTTGTCCTCAAAGGAAATTCCAGTCACAGTGGATGAGACATAGTATAGATAGATATGTATGTAACTGTAACAGTATAGATAAATATATGTAACTGTAGCAGTATAGATATATATGTAACTGTAACAGTATAGATAGATATGTAACTGTAACAAACACATGCACATGTAGACAAAGATCATCTCACAAATAACATTAGAATAAATGAGACACAAGAGACATTGTCTTGGTTTGATTAAGCCACTGACATGGCAGACATGAATTTCTGTAATGCTGGAGATCAGCTCTTAGATAGAATAACTGCTCACTTCTCTTGGACTTCAATCGCTCATATACTGGATGTACAGTCTCCCAGACTGTGCTAAACTTTGATATGCAGTCCTCCTGGTACAGGACACTGATGTACCTATTTACAAGTAACTAGAAAGTTAGTTAGTTTGCTAGTTAGTTAGATAGTTTTGTTAGCTAGTTACGTAGATACTCTCTCTCTCTCTCTCTGTGTGTGTGTGTGTGTGTGTGTGCGTGCGTGTGTGTGTGTGTGTGTTCGTTCAAGGTAAAGGAAGGACGGTGGAGGTGGGTATAGAAAGTGGAAGAGCCAGTAGACAGCTGTTCCAAGAGTACAACTATCTAACTCTAACCCACAACTGAATATCAACGAGTCTACAGTGAAATTTGGTATGGACAGAATCTTTGTCAGTCACTCGTCAAACTCTGGTCATTTGGGCATTTCTATAACTTGCTCAAAATTTATTTCATACTAATTTTTACACAGTCTCTGTTCATCCTGTCTCCTGCATCTCACTGGCAGCCAGAATGTGTCGCAGGTCACTCAACTCCAGCGGAGAAATCGGAAAATGAATGGGATGAACGTGCTCTGATATCCATAGTTTTAGATTGTAAAAATTTACACAACTTTCATCTCTAAATAAGAAAATTTTGTTTTCATGTGCAAATAATAGTTATATCAAGATGTTAGGAGGCAAAGAGACATTTTCGGATTTGCAATTTTTTGGGGGTTCATTTTATCCTGGTTTTAATTGTTCTCAGAGGTCACCCCCCCCCCCCCCCTATTGGAGGTCACCTCCCCCCCTCCCCTCCAGAGGTCACTTTACCCCTCTCCCGGAAGTCATCTCCCCCTCTCCCAGAGGTCACCTCCCCTCTCTCAGAGCATTTCCTCATGGATATAATAATATAACCAATCACAACATAACAGAGTCAATCATGATATGTCCTAACCTATCATAAGATGATGTAACCAACCATAAATTGACAAAACTTGCCAGAACATGGCCTTATACAGCACACATTGACAGCAGATGGCCTAGCTAGATCACTATCACATTTAATAATAATAATAATAGAGAGTATTTGTATCATGTCTATCCCCATAATTACAGGCTCTAAGCGCTTTACGATCTACTATTACCCCGTCAGACCTAAGAAGGAACTCATAAACATTCTCAGCTTCCAGGGAAGCATACAAGGCGGCTGCCTGTTAGGTGCTCGAATCCTTATCAATCTAACAATATCAGTCACTGTCTTTAGTCGGGTACCCATTCAGGAAATGTGTGTAAATTGCTTTTCCCAAGGACAAAATGTCGGGACCAGTCAGGATTCAAACCCGGAACTTCAGATCCCGAGTCAACGGCCTAACCGCTAGCCCACGACACCAGATATTGCCAATAATTCTTTTCTCCAGCTTTACTGAGTGAACAAATTAGCAATTTGACTCATCACTTAGTAATTATTGACAATCAAAAAGTTAACAAAAATGTTATATTCTATTAAAACAACAATTTGGAATCATTTCTCCTCCTACCCCACCCTCATTGGTCAAACAACCAGAAAAACCGCAAGCTCCTAAAACAGAAAGTACCAAAGTCAAATTTCATACATTTTGAGCAAACAGTAAACAATCGGTGTGAAAGCCACAAATTCAAAGTTTTAGACAGAATCAGTCAAACACCAATAATTAAATGTAAAACTGGAGAAACCACAATGGCAGATGAGGACCTCCCGGGAAAAATGCTTTTTCAAAATAAATTCTCTCAAAAAAGGATCCGAGTCCTTCCCGCTCTACAATCTTCAGTCAATCAATGACCACCGAGCTGGTCCAACACTGTCTATTTCACATACAAGACATGAGCTCACTTCTCTCTTGTTCTATCTCCATTTCTCATAGTTTGAGAAAACTGATGTTTTATGTTTAGAAACTGCTTTTTTTGCACAGAGGATATAGGACAAAATGATTTTCAAAATTTACCTGTTTGGGCAAATGATTGGTGAAATAATTAGATTATAAAATGGTAGAATTACTATCCCTCTTTCATATAACATAATAATATACATCTCCATATAGCCCAAAAGTGGAGATAGAGCAACAGTGGACTGAGCTCATAAGGGGACAACTCCAGCATCTCTCTGCAAGTTTCCATAATTGGACGTACTACTGGTCTCACAGCCCATCAGAGCAAATTATCATATGTCCATTTTTGCCCACACAGTCATATTATCATAGAAATGCTTAATTCATGTGGTGACAACAGTTCTGAGAAAGCTAGGGCTTTAGCCAGAGATTTAGTAAATTGAAGGCAGCACCCCACCATCCAGTATTGACTAAAATCTGAAGGAAAAGCAACAAAATTGAAGAGTTTAGGTCAGAAATTTATACCTTCACCTCACATCATCCTGACAGACTTAGAATCTGCCCATAAGATTTTTGCAACAGTTCATTATTCAGAGGCGAAAGTTGATTCTTCAATTTCTGTAAATTATAAAAACATTGATCAACCACCTTCATCACATTCATCCCCTCAGTCCTGTGTGTTTCAATCGACTGACTTAGGATTCAGTCTGGCTACCCACAACACATCTGATAAGCAACATGATGAAATCCGGCGCTCATCAAACTGAGCTGACCACGGAAATCACGTGCTTTTCAACTAACAGTGAATGAATTTTTAACATAATTTTTTTTTTCTTCACAGAACCCTACTATATCAATCTAAAAATGCATTTCAGGGTTAAATTTGCTAAAATAATTGGAGTGAAAAGCCCAAAAGTTGTAATTTACTGGCTTGGACTAATAAGGATTAACAAAAGTGATTGGGCATTTTCTCACTATATTCAGCTGCAGCAACAGGTCACCCCCATTCCAAAAGCTGGAATTTTACTTAGGGTAGAACCAAAATTTTTTCACATCCAGAAAAGGAAATGAGTGAACTTACCACTGGTACCACAACTCCAATTTTTTGCTAAAAATCTGACAAGAGTCTTGACTTCATCGTGTCACATCTCAATTCTACTTACGATAGAAAAGAACATTTTTCACACATAGAAAGGGAAATGGACAGACTTTACAGTGATACCAATAACCCCATATGCTCAGAATTTGACAAGAGCCTGATTTCATCGAGTCAGTTATCAACTTGCTGTGAGCGAGAGCTCTGGGTGAGCGTACACAAGCACTCAACATTCATACCCACAGTCTGGGACAATAACCAAGAGCTGAACGAGGTGCACATAGGAGCCAGCTGTTCTGTCCACATGGATGTCTTTGTATGGTCACAACTCCTGGACTACCATATTTTCCTCTACTTCACCAATCACTGCACAATGCTCGCCTTCCATCCTGTAGCTGAGAGTTCACACAAATGTCTTACACACAGGACAAATGAGATGCGACAGGAATGAAATCAGGCTCTTGTCAAATTTTAAGCGTATGGAGTTATTGATATCAGTGTAAAGATTATTCATTTCCCTTTCATTGTGTGAAAAAAAATTATTGTTCCATCTTAGGCAGAAGTCGAGATATTGGTAAATAAAGATGATGGGGTGACCTGTTGCTGCAACTGAATTTATTGAGAAAATGGCCAATCACTTTTGTAAATCCGTATTAATGTTTGTTAGGCCGTGCCACATAATTACAATTTTTGGGCTTTACTCGATGTATTTCGGCAAATTGAACTCTGAAATGCATTTCAGATTGATATAGAAGGGTTTGGGGAAGAAAAAAAAATGACGTGGAAAATCCATTCACAGTTGAAAAACACATAATTTCTCTGATCGGCTCAGTTTGCCGAGCACCTGATTTCATCATGTCACATCTGAAATGAGTCGAGAGTTGCACTCCGTGATTACAAGCTACTGCCATTTTCAATTGTTTTCTGACTCAGATACCAGTTGTTGTTTTTTCACAAAATGAAAATTGAACCTTGTTTCCCTTGAAATCAGAAACAAAATGGTATCTGTAAGAAAATTGTTCAATATGGCTGTAGGTGCCACCTCCAACTCATTCGCCCTGGGGGACAAGAAATATGGTTGGAGTAATGAGAAGTGATGCTTACAAACAGAAAGTGGCAGACAGTAGTGAGCAGTGATAACAGGTGACAGATGGGTAGTGACAGAGAGAGAGACTTGTGACAGGAGTGACCCATGTGACAGGGCATTATGGGGGAATGACAGGAGTGACCCAAGTAACAGGGCATTATGGAGGAACGACAAGGGTGACCCATGTGACAGGGCATTATGGGGGCATGACAAGAGTGACCCAAGTAACAGGGCATTATGGAGGAATGACAGGAGTGACACGTGTGACAGGGCATTATGGGGGAATGACAGGAGTGACACATATGACATGGCATTATGGGAGAATGGCAGGAGTGACACATATGACCGACATATGACAGGAGTGACACTTCTGACAGGGAGTGATGCAATTAGCACATATGACAAAATGACAGTGACGAGCAGTGGTAGATGGGCAGTGATGATTAATAGTAGATGATGGGGAGTGATGAGTAATGGTAGATGATGGGGAGTGATGAGTAATGGTAGATGATGGGGAGTGATGAGTAATGGTAGATGATGGGGAGTGATGAGCAATGGTAGATGATGGGGAGTGATGAGCAGTGACAGATGGGGAGGGATGCGAAGACCCCAGTGCCATACTTGAAGGAAGAACTGAATGTGGAATGTAGTTTGGCTGATGGTGACCCTGTCAGTGACACATCCACTCACACCAAGGCAGACAGACACTATCAGGCTATCTACACATTTATAAGCCACACTGAATGACTTGTTCTCCTTCTGAGTCCTGGCTGTGCCCTCATTCCCAAGTTCATCACAGGCTCTGGACCCCACGCTGGTCAACCGACCTGCTCATATACAGGCGAGACACTTGTCTCTTCGTACGGATTTTCCTCTCCATGGAGAGAAATGGGCGCTGAGGCAGATGCCATCCCGTAGACATTCTCATGGCCTGCAGGTTTGGCTGTGCTGTGATTGAAATGGTCGTAGACATTATTGTTGGACTCCTCCACCTCCTCCACCAGCAGTTTCGGGGGGATACTGGGAGCCATTCCACTGCTGGCTACAGGCTCATAGTTTTCTGAATGCACCACTTCCCGCCCCTCTATAGGCCGGCCTCCTCCTCCTGCTGGTTTCTGAGGCTCGGAATAAACATCTGTAATCTGACCCTGTGGTTTTGCGCCAGTCGAGGACTGACCGGGCCAGACAGGAAGTGCACCCCATGGCTCGCTGTAAATCTTCTCTTCTTTCTGCCCAGATGGCTGCGGGGTTTGGTCTGGCTTATCACAAGGATTACCACTGGTCGTGCTGTACATGTCAGCCGGGGTGGCGTAAGCATCCTCCACATCTTTCAAATCTGCAGGACAGGATTTCTTTTTTGTAGAATTTTTTCTCTCTTTCTTCTTCTCTTTTTCTTTCTTTTTGGCCTCCATCTCTCTTCGCTTTCTTTCCTTTTTTTCCTCTTCTTCCCTTTTCTTCTTTAGCTTTTTCTCCTCCTCTTCTCTTCTCTTCTTTTCCTTTTTGCTTTCCTTGATAGATGTCTTATCTTGAGATTCAGCTGAGTGACTGGACAGAGATCGGCCGACAGGCAGATGCTGATCTTGGGAACCATCAGCAGCAATCGCAATCTTCTCCTCCAAAGCTTTGCTGATCTCCAAACTTCTCACTCCCGTGCCGATATCCCCTTCTCCTTTCTCTAAACTGTGACGGGGACTAGGGCTGACTCTGATATCTTTATGAGGAAGAACTTTCCCCTTCTGACTAGGTATCCGCACATGCGGGGGTTTCTGCGGGACAGGGGGTACAACTCTGGTGAGTTCACCACTTCCAGGAGCAGGCGGATTGCTGATTGTCTCTGTAGGGGAACCTGCCCCTTTTTGCTGTTTGAGTTTCTCTGCTTGGTTGCTCATAACACTAACAATTGCTTCTCCTTCTGGAGTGTGGAAGATAAATTTGCCCTCACCTGTTTTACATCTTGAACCAGCTTGGATAAAAAATGTCCTTGGTGAGTGACCGAAATTGCGCAGTTCATGCAGTGTCCAGCTGACCACATCACTTCCTGTGTCATTACTGAGCAGCCTGATAAATTGGTCCTGAACCTGTAGTCTGTATAAACCTTTCAGCCCAAATTTTTGACAACCGTCTGTGTCATCCGCAGTCACCCTAAAAGTCTTCACTAAAACCAACGAAAAAAAAAAAAAGAAACAAAAAATATTAAAGAACTTAAATATTTGCTGATTCCAATGGCTGAAGCTATATAAAGCCTAACAGGCCACTCAGTGCTAGAGATAAAACCAAAGCTTCCCATATTGACTGACAAACACATGGACAGCCACACAAGTTGATAGGCTGAGACATAGATACACAGAACAACCTGGCTCTGATATAGACAACATTCTGACACACAGAGATCTACACAGATGAACACAACACATTCAAATGTACATGGACAGATCAGTCTGTGATACAGACAGACAGACAGACAGACAGACAGACACAGACAGACAGACAGGCAGACAGGAAGGCAGGCAGGCAGGCAGACAGACAAACAGACAGACAGAGCAGTCCACAAATATCAACCAAACAGTTCAAGTCGTACAGATAGGAACACAACAGCTATGAGAACTACAGACAGACATACAAAGTCACCGGAAATAACTGACAGAAAAAAAATGTAAGACAGACAGACAACTACTGATACACAGCACAGATGAACAGACAGACAGACAAGCACTAATACATAATTTAAAACAAATGCACAGACAAATTGACAGACACAGACAGGCATTTACGCACTGGTGCATAACACAGACGGACAGACAGACAGGCAGACAGAAAAGTAATGGGGCAGAGATAGACAGACAGACAGACAAGTATTGGTACATGACACAGATGGACAGACAGACTGGCAGGCTAACAGGCAATGAATGATACATAACACACACTGACCAATAAACAGACAGATACAGACAGACAAGAACTGGTACATGACACAGACTGGCAGACCCAATACTCACACAGACAGACAGACACACAGACATTATAGGCACTATCATTTCCCGCAGGAAAGGGGAGGGAGGGGGAAAAAGGGGGGGGATACCTGCGACTTTACAAATTTGGACAAAAATTCAG
>JBCAUA010093325.1:0-10446 GCA_038406235.1 Peronia verruculata
CACACCCTAAGTATCACGGAAACCTCATTTGATTCGTCTGTGAGGTTCCTTTCTATTATTAGATCACGAATGTCATTGTATGGACCAATGACAGCCCACCAAAAAAGGGGTGTCTCGGTGTCGGTTTCTGTCGAGTTGAATGGTAAAGCGGTGTGGGCCGAGTGTCGGTTTCTGTCGCTTTAAACCTTAGGCAGCGATCTGGGGCGTGTTGGTTTCTGTCGGTTTAAACATGAAAGGGTTAAATGATGGCATCAGAGATTGCTTATGTTTTACTTAACAAGACCTTGTCAGGAATGTCAAACTTACAACTCTCTGATCATTGCCCACTTTTACTTGTTAACCTCTCTTTCTCCGTCGGCAATCATATTTGTTTGTTTTTTTGTTTTTTTTTAATTTTAACTTGTTCTTTTATAATGCAATACTTGTCTCACACAATGAGAATTCCATGCACACTTGATATGAGGCTAATCTAGGCTATCATTCTATGGCTTACGGGACAAAGTTGGTGGTGCTGAGTTCCCCAAACCAGACATCATTCAATCGAGCTATGGCATGAGAGTCATTGATTGAAAGTCAATTCCTGTGATGAAAATAGATAATTTGACCATAGTGTAAAGAAAAGATTAGTACAATGGGAGTTGCACTTAAGTGCAATTTAGATCTAGACTGAGCATCCACATTCCCTTTGAAAATCTGATGATGACAACACTGCATAGAGCACTTACACTTTTTCTTTTTTTTTTTTTAAACAAAGTAAAGATTGCCAGTCCAGATTCCAGAGGCAGCTTGAAAAACCTGTTAGGATAACAGGGATAGGGTCAGTTTTCATATCTGATATTGCTTCACTGGCTTGCCCGAATAAACTGATAAAATTTCCTAACTTTTCATGAAGACAGTTTGGCATCAGTGACTTGTATGTTGTGCCACTTTATTTCTTTGAGACTATTACTGTCATTGAGGCTGGTGGGGAGCTAATTGTATCATGGTACCCAGAGAATGCTTTCTATGACTAGCTTCCAGCAGTCAGCATAAATTTATCAAAAATCCTTCATGATTCTCAAAAGTGATCTCTGTGGATGGACTGTTTAGGTGGGAATTTGGTGTGTTCTCATTGCAGGTTATGGAAACAAACAATTTTTGTAGATTGAAATAAATGTTAGGTGCCTTGTTAGCAATGCCTTTTGATTTTTAAAAATCCTTTTTTTTCAGCGCCTTCACCACCAGGATGACAAGTCACAAGTGAAGAAACACAAGGTGGAAGGTAGAGCTACCCCAGATATTCTAGACAAGGCATTGCACAATGAAATTGCAGTTTTGTCAAAGACAAAAAAATCCATTCAAGGAAAGCTTGAGGAATTTGAAAAGGTAATCCTTGTGTACAGTGCAATGTGTAGCAGTTGTTTTTAACTCTGATGCATTATGTAATTAATCTGAATATAAGATTTGGTAAACTGTCTTATTATCTCCTAAACTACTGCTAGCCATTTCATGGCTCAAGCCACTTCTGATTTTGGAACGCAAAGCGTGTTTCACGGCTCAGAGTGTAGGCCTATGCCTTTGGTCTGTAATTGTAAAACATTTTGGCTACAGTACTATCTAGCAGCAGGAGATGACCTAGGAAAGTTCATCTAGTGAAAAAAAAAATGTAAGAATTTTGATTTGGTGAATTTGAGAATTTTCTTTGCCTTGTTGTTGTGAATCTGTTTTCTGTTGAGTGTACTGAGATGTGCTTCAGCCGTGTAAATGTTCTATATGCTGAAAACACTAGAGAAATTATAAATTTGTTCACACAAGAAGGTGAAGAAGGAGCGACAGTGATAGAATGTCTCTAGTGATGAAGGGTTAAATCTATGCCTCAACTTGAATGACAAAGTGATCAAAAGTGGTGACACCAGATCTACGCCTAAGAAAAGGAAAAGACCATCTCCGCAAATTGTAAATTCAAATAGATTTAAATCTAGATCTAGATATGGACCAACATAGGCACGCTAAGCTTCAATACAAATAGTAACATTTGACACAGTCTACATGATACTTACTGATAGTTACAGACAGTGGTGTTTTTTTTTCTTTTTGATTGTGTCAGGATTTCCCTCATGACTGTTTTCTTTATAAATGGATCTATATGAAATTTTCTTGAATTGTTGGTACATGCATTATGCAT
The DNA here is from genome assembly GCA_038406235.1 of Peronia verruculata. Classification (NCBI taxonomy): domain Eukaryota; kingdom Metazoa; phylum Mollusca; class Gastropoda; order Systellommatophora; family Onchidiidae; genus Peronia; species Peronia verruculata. The sequence continues at coordinate 2,165 of JBCAUA010093325.1, forward strand.
ATGATACAGTAGTTTAAAGTCAATTAAATAAAATGGTACAGAGATCAGTCAAGTGTAAGTTGAACATTTGTGGCTGCTTCGCATAACTTTCTTTTTTTTTTGCTCAGGTAATTATTTCTTCGTAAAAGAATAAAAATTTGTGCCTGAAAATTAAATTTATATTGCAGATTTGTGAAGTTCAACATCCTAGCTTTTTGTGCATATGCAATACTTACTGATTATTTCTGAATGTAAACTCTAAATACAGTGAGGGAGTTGTGTTCCTAAAAGTGAGTCTGTGAAGTAGGTCAGTCGAACACCAGAAAACCCCCAGGTGGTCAAAGGGTCAAAAGAATGACACATATGATTTGAATGAAAAGAGAATCAAGGTAGGCAGATCCTTGGCTTTGTATTTGGACATGTGAATGCAGGGATAGGAAAGAAAATGTTTTACATTATTAATATGGATATCCTTCATATTTTTGAAGTATAGATGCGAAATGTGTTTTATTTTGATCACTCTCTCTCTGATTATAGGCACAACAACGCAAAACTCAAGCCATCCGAGATACAGCTTCGCGATTGACTGCAGCAATTGAGACATGTCAGGCCCGACTGAATGAGGAACTGGCTCAGAGTACTGCACAGCTGAACTCATTCCGTTCTTTGCTCACAGAGATAGAGGCAGTAGCCAAAACAACGAATGAAAACTTGAATGAGCAAAATTGGGGGAGGTTTAAAACTCATGAAGGATACTGCCATGGTATGACTGAACGTCTAGCAAAACTGGGCTCGGACTTAAATTCCTGCATTGACCTGTGCCAGCTTTTTCAAACAGACCCTCTGAAGTCTGAGATTAACAGAATTGTTGGCGACATAGGGAAAGTTACCCTCAGTAAAGCTCAGCCTGGTGGTGACCAGTTCAAAGCCAAAAAGGAAATACTCCTAAAGAGTGTGAAAGATTTGCTGAATGATGGCCGAACTGCCTCAGCTGCATCCAAGCATACTCAGTCTCCAGGAGATTCCGAGGCAAGTTTAGAGGGGTATGGGTCCCTTTCATCTGATGAATCGGAAACTCCTGCCAGTGGAAAAACTACTGTGAAAGCAAAACTTAAACCGCAAAAAGGAAGGGAAAACAAGACAAAAAAGGCTCTACAGAATGGGAGAGGAGTTCTAGCCAAGGCAAACCGTAACAACAGTAATTCAGGGGCCAGAAACAAAATTGGAAATGTAGCCAAAGTTCAGGCAGATGCAGGTTCACCGAGACCAAATGTGAGTCAGGTCAGCCCTCATGTACCCAAAAAGAGAAATGCCCAAGGTGTTCAGAATCCTGCACAGAAGAAGCAAGACCTTTTCAAGTTCAGAGGAGGCATGCAGTCACCTTCATTCTTTGCCCACCAGCCAGGTATCTTGGGGCCCAGGCCAAATGCTTTCCCAATGCAAGATGGAAACCGACAACCCCAGTTTGGGTTTTCAGGCCCCAGTCCAATGCGGATGAAGCAACCTCATGTTCAACCTTCAAGGTCAGGAAATACCGCAGTTACACCAAACAGGCAGGGACTGACAAACATGAACTTCAATTTTGCAAATTCACCACCCCATGATTTTGCTGGTGTTGGTATGTTGCAGCACCCCCCACGGGCAGGAATGAATCTGAGTGTCACACATCAAAGAAACAGCCCGCCAGAGAACAGCATCAGCAATCCACTGAGGCAGTCCAAGTTATTTCAACTTCACAAGAATCAAATGAAAGGTGCCAGAGGAGCAGAGCAGCAAGCTGGTGCCAGCAATATGCAACCAGGATTTTCATTTCATTCCTCATCAAGAGTTCAGAGTTTTTCACCAGCCTCACAGCATGATTTCATGAACCCTAGTCCTCAGATGGCTGTGGGACCAGGGAGTATGGAGCGACAGCTGAACGAAATTTACCAGAAACTTCAGCAGATGCAGCTGGCTGCTAGTCATAACTTCCAGCTGCAGCACTTGATGCAGGAAACCGAGAGACTTAAACAGCTTATTACACAGAAACAGCATCAACACCAGCAACAGGACAGATTCCAGCAACAGTTCCAGCTCCTTATCAATTCATTCTTGCAGCAACAGCAACAACAATTAGCTCAGGGACCACAGTCTAAGATGCCAAGACCAATGCAGTTTCACAGTCCTCAAAAACCACAACAGCGCATCATGCACAATAGGCTTCTTCAGCAGCAGAAGAAACATAAGCAACAGCAGAATAAAGTCCAGCAAGTGAAAGAAAAGCAACAACCCAAGGCCAACACCCCACCAAAGAGAGTCAAAGAAGAAAATATGTCAAATCAACAGAGAGAAGATAGAAGAGACTCGACAAGCAGTCCTTATGATTTTCCTGATCAAAAACCTTTGCACAAACATTCTAAGGTCATGAAAGTGAGCACCTTTGATCCCTATACCCAGGGAGATAGAAGCAAGCCAGGTATCAGTTCCATCGTTGTGCTGGAGGACCAGGGTTGTTTAGTGCTCACTGATATTGTCAACAGCTGCCTTAAACTGTACGAAATTTGTCATCATTCAGCTTCACAACCACAACAATTAGATCACCAGTTTGTAACACGTTTAGAATTGCCCAGGCCATATTATATGAGTCGTTTAACAAGAGATACACTGGTGGTGAGCCGGGACGGGAAAAAACTCAGTCTCATCAAAGTATCCAAGAAAAGATTGGAATTCCTCCAGGATGTGAAATCTGAGTCCCAGTACTTTGGGCTTGCTTACGTCAGGGACAACATCATCACATGTGCTGCATTTGCTGATAAAAGGGTTGATTTGGTGAGCATTCAGGATGGTGCTGCATCTATGACCACTCTGGTCAGTCTAAATGTAAATCCTGAGCTGGTAGCTGCAATGCCTGCGACAAATTCTGTCCTGTACCTGGAGCGCTTGCCAGGGGAATCCGTGCAGCTGTTCAGTATTTCGCAGCAAGGCAGGCAAGAATTCAGGCTCAATCTCGACACTGATCCCGACGCTATCTGCAACATGGCAACCTTCAGGGACAAAATCATTTGTGGGATCAAGCAAAGTAATAAACTCAAACTGATTACCAAAGATGGCGATGTGTTGATGGATCTGGACTTTCCAGTCGGATCCGTGAATCAGCCATTTGCCATGGCATTTTCGAAAAGCGGAAAGTTTTACCTGGCCAATGATGGTGTTTGGGACAATGATCTTGAGCGGCTTATCACAAATGCAATTTCCATTTATATTTTCACTTAGTTTGTATGACATTGTTGCTTGATTGTTAACATGTTGAGATTCAGTTATTACATTCAGAGGAGCTTTTGTATTGCATTCAAATGAACTCATGTAACATTCAGCTTTTTTGCTTTTGTTAAATTTCATCATCATAAATGTTATATTTTTAAATACTCGCTAGTGTGATATTTTATGTGCTTCAGATGATTGACTGCCAGTATTTTTAATGCTTTCTTCTAAAGTTAAATGAACTTTTTTTTTTTTTCGTCAAAGATATTGGATTTTATTTTTAATCTGACCAACAGTCTAAATCGTCCACCCAAGAGAACAAGTGGAGCATGAGAAATACCAGAGTAGACATATATAGAACAATGTCAGCATGCCAAGTCTTCTAAGGAGCGGTGAAGTGAGGGATTGTAGCAATTGCCATGAGAATAATAGTGTTTTATAATTCCACACCAGGAACAGTTTTCAGTAGAATTGTCCTTGCAAGCGGAGGACTGAGTTTGATGAAAAAATACTGGGATCAACAAACTGGTCACAAAAACAAAATATTGATTATGCAGGTGTTGGGTAGTAACTCAAAGAGTTGATAATGAAAGTCATCTAAATGAAATTCAGTGTTAACTGCTGTAACATTTAGTAAGTTTTGGCGACATTAAACATACATTAAAATTTGTGATTTTCATCAGAGATGAACTTTCGAAAGTCATGCAGCATTATGGCATTGCAGGTAGACAGATGGTGAGGAAAGAATTGGTGATGAGACATGAATGGAGTCTGATGATGAAAGAACAATTCAAAGAGTTCTATGAATCTTGTGCATTTCGTTCATTCAAAAGGAGGAAAACTACTGCTTATGAAACACTTTCATTTAACAAAGTCAAGCTGAAAATAATCAGCAAAACTCTGCTTTCCTAAATAGTAATTGAGCTTCGTGCTCTTGAAATGACACACCAGAGAGCGTGAAATTATAAAGTATATTAGATACTGTGCATTAACAATATGTTATCCTAGCCAGACTGTCACTGATGGTGTTTTTGAGTCTGGTTTCACACACACAAAAAAAATAGCTCCCTTTCGTTGCAAAATGGGATGGCCATGCTTGTAGAAATGCATGCATTCACAAAAAAGTAATTTATGTTGTAATACTAGCAAACTGGCAGTGATGGGGCTTTTCCTTATACCATGAACAGATGTAGACTTGCAGTAATATTAATGTCTTGGTTGTTAATACAGCAGATGTTAAATATCTTTGATGCAGTACCATCTCTGTGCTATCGATATTGTGATAGACATATTTTTTGTATGCAAGCATTTTCTAGTGCTGCCTCAATACATATCTAAATTTGGCAAAGCTTATACATTATCTACATTGGTATCATGATTTTGCACCTCTTGTCATCATTTTGGTCTCATAGAGGATCTCAAATTTCTCTCAATAATTGGTAAACATACTTCTTTTGGCTGACGTAAATTGCTTTGCTGGTGCTTAAAATGTTTTTTCTTTGGGGTTTTTTGTTTTTTTTTTCTTCATGGAAACGTCCGTCTGATACAAGAGTGAAACATTTTCCTACCTTTCCAAAAAAAGTGAATTGACACTCTTGTTTCCTGACATTGAGTGTCATTCCATGTACTGGGAGAAAATTCCAATAAGATTATTTTAAACTGTACTGTACCGGTACTGCTACACTTTGAAGTGAACAGTGATGTTTTAGAATAGATTTTGACTTGGATATGGGTCATCATGTTTGCATGTACCTGTACATACAATTTTTTTGAGCCATGAATAGATTTTGTTGGGTGACGGAGTCAAATTTTTCATGTGTGTAAAGTTAATGGTGCCACTGAAATACGAAAAAGAAGACATGAGAAAATAATGTACATGTAGTTACTAGTCTTCTTTGCCAAGGGATTCATGTTCACAGTACTCTGATGTGGTTTCATAGTCCATAAAATGGTTTTCTCATCAATGTCCTAATTAACCATCCAGTTTATTTTGCCTGGTCACATGATATTAACTTTGAACACTGTTATTCTTGGGTAATTTATAGTTCAGCATGGTATTCAGCAGATTGTCCTTAAGTTCATTATTCTAACTGCTTGCTGAGATATACATGGGGGGGGGGCAGTGGCTCTCTCATTTGGCGTCTGCTTCAGGGTGAAAACAACTCATGACGGTGAGGTTGCATGTTCTGACCGTCTCGCTGGTCCTTTCATCGGGGGATGGAAGGACACGAAGATTGAAAGACTTGCGTTTTTTTCAGTGAGTGACTCAATTCTCCCCTGGCTTCTGGGTTGGGAAGCTCAACATCTAGCCTTCCTGGATAAGAGCGAATACATTCTGGAGGTCCCATGTGTATGTTGTGCACATTAAATAACCTATGGCAGTTCAAAATCAATGGAAGAGTAGGCAGAGTGCTGCTGTGCAGGCAAAATTTCCAAATTCCAAAATTCTACTCACAGAAAATTCTGAGCGAAAACAGGCTACCTCTTAAAAAAGCTGAGATTATGCTACTTTCTTAAGATTGAAAGGCTTAAGAAAAAAAATATACATTTTGTTTCCTAGTGCTTCAGATCAGTAAATACAATTGTGTTTTGTTGCCATAGCTTTGTATAGACCTGTTGTTTTTTAAATTAATGCCAGCTGTATGCTTTATTGTTTTACAGTTTGTCAGCATGACTGCATTATTCCTTTGATATGAGAATGTTAGGGTGAGACTTTCACTCAAACTTAGAAGCATTATTTATTCTTGAAGTATCTATAGAGAAGTTTCTTAGGATGGACATGTTTATTTTCGTTAAGTTTGTGACATTGTTGGAAAAAGAACACTGCCATAATCTGCTTGCCTCTTGTCCGATTTTGAATTTTATTTTATTTTTTTATGTGTTTCCCAACGTCATCCTTGCTGTTTGTTCACTGAACATATCATAACCCATTTCATTGTTTGTTCAGCTCAGGACTGACATGAGATGGTATATGTACTTCTTATCCTTACCCAGCCTCGACAGAACAGTGTTTCTAACAAGGCTTCTCTGTCCTGTCTTGTCTTGTCCTGAAGAATTGTACCTTTATTCAGGCTTAAGTATTTTTGAATGCACCATACCATTGTACTTGACTGGCTGTTTTTTGTTGTTCTTGTTGTTTTCCACTTTACGATCAACAGTGTGTTTTATTACACTCCTTTGAAATTCATTTTTTTCTTCACCTTTTTTTTTTAGCAAGATATTTTGCTTTCAAAGCAGGTGACAAGAAGCATTCATGCTTATAAATGTTATTGATTATGTTATTAGGTTAGAATCATCAATCACTATCTCTATCAGTAGCCTATATCATGATGGTAATGAAACTATATTGTAATCCTTTCATCTGCCTTTGCTTTTGTTCCTTGTATATGTATCTCAAGAATAAGCCGGCTTCTTTGATCACTGCTTGATGGTGGAACTGTCTTGCAGTGTTCTTATCTTTTTTCTGTATTTTTTGTTTTGATTTGTTCTGCTTTTTTCTTTCTCAAAAATAGACTAGCTTCCTTGATCACTAGTATATCAATATTTTGTGATGTTAGTGGAACCAAATATAATCTTTGTATCTTCTCCCTGTATCTTTTTTTGTGAACTCAAGAGTAGATCAACTGTGTTCCGTTGCCCTGTCTAGAGAAAACTGAGTTATGTTTTCTAAAATGTAGTACTAACTTCCATTACCCTTTGCTGAATTGCTATGAGAAAGGCTTTTCTCAGACTGTGTACAATGTGCTTAATCATACAGTCTTACAGTACACTAATAAACCACTCATAATCTACTCTCTTGAATGTCTTATTCTGTCAGTGTGCTTTGTCCTTTCAGATGTATTCTGGGTTTGAGCTCCCCATTCTAGAGTTGTCACTCATTTATTTGCAGACTTAATATGCATTATCTCCGTTCTTTCTTCAACATGCTAACATTAGTCTGTCTTCATGATTCATGCATGTGACATTTTTTTTTTTTTTTATCTTCTTGTTGTCACTCTATCAGTTTCTTTCGTATTAGCAGATTCATTTATTTCATGTTACGTTGTGAGGTCCTATGATTTGCTCTTGAATACTTTGTCAATTTCATGATTCTTTGAAAATACCAACAGGAATGTAATGGCATTCTCCTTTTCTTTCATAAGTACCTGTCTTTGTCTACTGTCATTTTCATGTCTTTCCGTACGTTTTTGGGTCATAAATGTCATCACAAATTGCAACCTTTAAATACTTGTTCATGTCTGATTCTTGAGGAGTCCTAGTTCAGAGTCCTGTTATTTGACACTTTTGAAGACTGCACAACATCTCTTTTGTCAGAGTCTATGGGAGAATGTCATGATGATCCTTTCTGTGTACGTGTATGCCTTTTTAATGTTTTTTCCTCTTAAGGATATCATTATATCACCAGGGCCAACATCAGTTTCTGTAGTTGGTCAAGCTCCCTGGATGTTCGCAAACTGTCTTCATAATCCTTGCATTTCATTTGTATTGCAACAGATCATAGGAATGAGTTGGCTACTTTCTGATAGTCTCACTGTCAGCTCAGCAAGCACATTTTTTCTTCTTCCTGTTATTTACTCTTGAAATTCCAGCACAATTCCTTAAGGTCTGGTCTTTGTCATCACTTTCCTGTGTATGCTGTGACTCACTTGTCAAACGAAAGCAGTTGTAACAAGTGTGACAGATTAGTTAAATCATGCTCATTGTGAGGTTACCATCACAGGTCTACCATACAGGTGTTCTCACTAGCATAATCTTTCACTTTATTTCTGTTACAACATGTCACAGCAAGGGGCCAGCCTCTTTACTGATAGTCTGTTTGTCAGGTAAGGAGTACAATTTATGTTTCATTCGTGCATTTTTCAGTCTTGTGAAGTGTCTAGTAAACCTCTTAGATGTCTGATACATGTATTTAGTTTTGTTCTGTCGTTACCATATGAGTTGCCTGTGTATTCCATCACACATTTGTGTCAGCTGTGAGATATTATCTTTTAAGGCCAAGGTCGGCAGTGAAAATCGATGTTGTGGGTCAAAATTGTCGATTTTGCGTTCTAGCGATATTTTTA